>SNQJ01S0094405.1:40726-61634 GCA_010110895.2 Picea sitchensis
TGGCATGGTCATTTACAACATTCCTAAACAATAGATACCAAAGGATGAGACCATTAGGACGCCGTTCACCACTCTGGAGGAAATTATTGCATGTGTGGAGGGAAAAACTCAAGGGAAGTCAGCCAGGCCCTAAAGCCAGGTTGACAACCTGAGGATAAAAACCCTCGGTGAAAGGAACTCCCCCAATGAAAACATCCCAAGGTACCTGACCTAACTATGATCTATGCAGACTTATTACATTATCAACCCACGCAGGGGTGCGGAAATTTCGTTTACAAAAATTTTGTTGGAGCATCAGATACCAAGTAGAACCAACTTCAACATATTTGCATCCGGTGATGCATCTTCATGGCACATGAGTTGACCACCGTTGCTAAATGGTCAGTCAACAGGGAGTAAGAGGATTTACACACCCAAGGAGGTAGTACCTCTAGATCTTTCTTTCTCGACTCCATTAGCCCAATCATTAAAGGCACTAGTCATCACTTGTTGCATTGGAGAAATAAATTGTTGCCTTGGTAAATGTGAAATTTCGTGATTTTCAAGTTTTTCCTAGTGGAATCAAATTTATGTTATGAATGTTTGCTTGAGCCACTAGGGTGTTTCATATCTCCAATTCTTTCTTGATCTTGTTACAAATTTAACCTACAGCCATTAGGGCTGCAGAAAACCCTAACCAAACTCTTCAATAACTCCTAATTTAACCGTTGAAAATTGCCTAAAATCTGCCCATATAATCTACTAAGTACAACACATCTTTTAGCAAGTTTTGAACAAGTTTTAGTGCTTAAATCTCTTGCTGTAATAATAAGTTTGTTACAGTCATAAGGCTGATAAATATCACTGCAGTTAGCTTTTTATGACAGCCTTTCTTTTGTGTTAAAGTCTCGCTCTATCATTGTTGAGTTAAACTAGTTTTTACTAGCTTGTCTTGTGCTTATTCAAATGGACTTTTAACACTTATTTTGTAGCCCTTATTTTCTTTATGTGCTGATGTATATCATTGATTATTGCTGCAATTAGGGACAAAAATATTAACTTGTTTGTCCACCTAACATTATTATATGCAAGTGTGGCTTTTCTTGTGTCTCAAGTAGGTACAAACACCCTTTGCAGCCATCCAAAGACTTGGTAACCTTAAACCACCCAGACAAGTCATCAAAGCTATTTTTCCTCTTCCATCACTGACCTTTAGGGGGATACTTCTCTTCTTTCCCTTCCATCCATCTCAATCCCCCCAGGGTCACCGGGATTGCCTCCCTAGAGTGACCTAGTCACCCTTGAAGTGAGGGACCTATATCGAGGTGACATTGGGTATAGTGTCCCTTAGTTGTTGCCATTTTGGTGGTTGGTTTGAGCTTTGGCCAACCTACAATGTGTGCAGTAACATTTTGGTGTCATTGTCGGGGAGGATTTTGAATCCTCTTTGTGCCCTAACAACACTTTGGCAAGCTTCCCTCCCAAAGTCTCTATCCCTCAGCTTGCATGGTGACTCCATTGAAGAACGTTCCCTTTCCCACCCTTGATAAGTTTCCCTTGAAGCTTGTCTAGCGACTCCACCTTCCACGTACCCACCTTTCCCCCTTTCCCTCCTTTGGTGAGACCTGATCTCAACTCGCAACTCCATTGAGGTGTCCTTTCGGTCAATGGAATTATAGTACCATGGGATGAACCCTCATCCAGAACTTGTTATGACTCGAAGATGGCATTTTTACGGATGGAAAAGGAAAAGGTTGTTAATAAAGTTGCTAAGGAAATGATGAATCACATAAAGATTTGTTTCCTGCCCTTGACGATGAAGATCCGGACGAGGCATTTGATGAAGAAGAAGTGGTCATATCTACCCTTCCATTTGATGAAGACATTTGGGCCTTTGTTCCTCCTGCACAACAAGAAGAGAACATGATGAGTTGTAATCCTTTTGAAGATCTTGATGACACTTTATTCCGTGACTTTGGAAATGAAGAGGTGTTAGAGGAGCCCTTGGATGCGACAGATCTTTCTGAAAAAGGGCACATAAAGCACTCTGCATTAAGAATCAAGCCTTGTGTGATGAAGAGGCGATGGAGGAGCATGCTCATGAAGAGAAAAAAGAATCTTGATGAAGTGAAACATGTTGGGGCATCATTATCTTTGCTCCCGCATGATGTAGTTGAGGTTGTCCAACCATGCTATCCTCATATTCATAAAGTTCAAGAAGTAACTAGCCTCAGTGATGAATGTGAGGAGCCTGTTGAAGACGTCCATGCCTCTACTCCTCCTGCACACGAAGACAAAGAGATGGTTACTTTTCCTAATGGTCTTGTGAAAGAACCTTTACATATGGTTGATGAGCATATAGACACTTTCATACAAACTGGAAGACGCATGTGGGATTTTGGTCGTCTCATTTTCGATAGAGACCCCATTTACGACATTGAGGGTAGCCCTCAAGAAGAGGGGTTTGAGTTGTCATCTTCAGAGGACTACTTTTCATGCGTATATGATTCATATGTTTGGGAGCCTGATGATGACATGATTACAGATTTATTCGGGGACACTCAACCACTTTCGTCCTCAATTTTGTAGGAATACCAAGACGTGGCCACCTCAGAGAGATCAGAGGCTTATCCTTCAAAGCGAAAGTTTTTTCATCTTGGAGGTTTTCATGAAGATTCGTAGGTGAAGTGGCGATGTTTTTCTACACCTGAGCCTACCACTTACCTCTTACCCTCTTCTCCAAGAGACCATGCAATATTCTTCTGATCTCTCATTTCCTCTCAGTCCTCGACAAGCAATAAGTCTTTGTGCGCAGATGGATATGATCTTTCTTCTACATATAGTAGTCCCCTTCAGAGATGGATTGATCAAGCTTGTGTCTATCACTTCAGGCAGGATTCCTTGCATGATCAGAGTGGTGGATATTCTTTCTAGCAGGATTTCCTCCCTCCCACCCATCTCCATGAGTTTCATTTCACAATTGATTATAAATCTATTTATGCTCATGATCATTATGTGCTTGACTTATCCTTGTTGTTTTACATAATCAAGCACAGGGGGAGATACTTTGATGGGATGATCAACTAGTTGCATTGGTTGTATGACTTCACCTGACATCACCCATCACCTGATCTTCAGGGCCCCAATGCCCCAGGTAAGTAGGTAGGTCATATTGATTTCCTGCATTTGCATCTTGATTGCTCATGTTAGTTTAGATGCATTTCATATTTCATTTTTCTCTACCTGCATATTGATTTCATGCTTAGTTTAAAATTTTTCGAAAAATGCCAAAATTTTCTTTTCTAGATTAGTTTTTACTTTTGGATTTTTATGTTTATGGATGAAGGGTGATAGCACCACCCTAGATGCTCTGATCCTTTAATCAATTTTTTGGCAGGCACAAGTCTACTAGGAGATGTTGCGGTTCTCATGCATTCTATGGCGAGCACATGTCGCCAAGTAGGAGCCAAATATTATCCCCATTTTGTGGGATAACTAAGGAGATTATGTCTCGAGGCCCTCAGGTTGCAGATATGCAGTGTCGAGAGACTACATGACTAGCAGTGTCCACTTGGATAGATGGAGACCCTTCTCACCACGACAGAGGTCGGGATTTTTAGGATGGCATCCACCACACCTGCTGGCTTCCGGAAGGAAATACGCCTTGCTCCATGAGGTACAAGTCAGGTATTATGGTGAGTGTCATTTCAATATTTGAGGCATTTTGAGTATGTTGTATCTTAGATTGCTTTAGATTTCATGATATGTGCTTGGAAATTATGCCTTTTGCCATGTTTCACCTTGGTGGTTTGACATTGTGCACTAGTAAGTGGTCGTCTTTAGGAATGGGTTTTCTACTAGGAACTCCCTTAAACAACCATCGTACCGTTCTCGGCCATACTTACCACTTTCCATCATTATTTCCCCGATTTCCTTATCTCTTGGGATTTTAGGGTGTGTTGACCTAAGAAGGGGTTGTCCCTCATTCTATGGGAAGAAGGGGTTGAAGGCCTAGAGGGATTGTTGTTGGGTAAAAGATAAAATCCTATATATAAACCTTCCAGATGCTTCGCCCAGGTAATCCCCCAAGAAAGCAATGAAAAAATTATCTGTAAGAAAAGGGGAACCCACAAGAATAATGATTAAGAATGCTTAAAGGCTTAGTTGAAGGATAGGAGGTCTCATCACGAGCTAGCCTATCATGTTCATGTATATCTAGTGGTATGATATTACCATCATCTGGTCACCAAGCCATGGTAATGTGTAATGTTCCCAAGCCATTGTTTTTCGCTTGGAACACTAACTGCTCACTAGTTAACTGATATGTGTGTGTTTGCTTGCATGTTTACTTCTTGAGTTATGTCTTAGGGTTTGTAGATTCAATTAACAAGCATATAACATATATCTGAAGATATAGCAGTGGAAATACAAGATATGACAAGCACGCATCAGATATGGAACCAAACAACATAGATTTGACCATTATTGATATAATGAGAAAGAACCTGATACAATAAGGATGTAGATCTGGAATAACATCAGATAGATCCAATAGATAAGATATGAGTTGCTACAAAATGCTCCGGATAAGAAGATGTAAGCCTCCAAAGGCTGAATATAAGATGAAGACAAATACAAGAAGAACTAGGGTCAAGTCCAAATCCCCCTGGCTGAAGGTACACCCTCCTGAATAGTTGTGAAGATCCAATATTTCGGCCTAGCTGCTGGAAGCCTCCAAATGGCAGCAAACTTTGCAAAATGATAGATCAGGGCAAGTAAAACCCCCTCATGAAGCCTCAAGCCAAAATGTCCAAGTCTGCTCCTCCAAATGATGAATCCTAAAGTAAAACTGCACCCTCCTGAATACTGTCAAACCCTAATATTTCGGCCTTGTTGAAGGAGACCTCCAATCACTGTGAAATTCTCCAGGATGATAGATCGGTCCAAGGGAAACCTCTTGGTGAAATCTCAAGGTGAGATCTAGAGTTTTACTCCTCCAAACTGAATAGATCTGAATCTCAATAGCGCCCTCCTTCTATCCAAGTCGTGCCAATGCTCTAGGAAATCATCTGGCAAGAATAACTCTCTCAAAATGCACTAGAACTGATGATCAAGGCCCTGGAAGGAAAACCCAAGTGCTAGAATGTCCAAAAGCCCTACCAATCTCTTGGATTGAACTTCCTTCAAACAATGATGCGCTCCCTTGCTGAAAACCCTCAATTGTACGGCCTGTGGCTGTCCTGGATGAGTGATGGTACTTGTAGCTGCTATAGAATGGTGTGGGTGGAGTATTGCATCCCCGAGACCAAGCTTGGAACAAGATAGGTGGAATCTTTCACCACCGAGTTGTCCTCTAGGGTTTGTATTCTCAAAACCCTCAAAATTGTGTGCTCAAGAGCCCAAAAGCAAATTGCAATAATAATCCAAGTTGAGTGAGAGGTGCGCCCTTGCCTTTCCTTTATACCTCCAATCTGTTTCTCTGTTGAGTTAGTTAACCCCTAGGGTTAACTCCTAACTCAACCTCATGTGTTGTATTTCTTCATTGAGTTACTACTTTTCCCTTTTCAAGTCAACTTCATATTATAACGTTGAGTTTAGCTGACTTTTCCCCATGGTGCATGAGACTATAGTCTAGTGGGGATGACTAGACTACTGAGTCTCTCCAACCCTCTTCTTCAAAAGGTGGGGGACATTACAGTCTCCCCTACTAGAAATTGCTTGCCCACAAGCAATTTTGAACCTGTCTCCTGTATCACTTGTTCACTCTCCCAAGTAGCATCCTCAATAGGCAAGTCCTTCCATTTGACTAAGTATTCCTTGATGCTCCTCCTCCTTAGATTCTTCTAGTAACAGTACTCTCCCAAATGCAACCACCTAACCCATGCTTTATGTTGCCCTGCTACAGGTCTATTGCAGCTCTCCAAACCCTCAAACTAGCTTGCGCCCTCCTTGGCTGAGCTGCGCCCTCCACAATGGAAACTCCTGAAACGTACGGTGAAATACCTGGATGGTATCTCCAATGGGCTAGGGTGTGTCTCTCAACACCGAAACCGATCAAGGGTGGTGGTTTCCTCCAGAAATCCACAAAACAGTAAGGTCGGCTCTCCTCCTCCTCTGGGAACTCTCAACATCAAATCATAACAATGCATAATGAGGAATTGGGTCAAATTCCTCCCTTTATATCTTTCCCAATCTAATTCTTCATTGACCTCACTTAAGCTAGGCGCCTTTCCTCCTAAAGTGATTTATTTGTCAATTAAGTCCCCCCTTAACACCTTTTCATTCTAATTCTTCGTTGACTTAGGCTTAAGTGACTTTTCTAAGTATTTTGGCTTAATTCATGGTTTGAATTCAATTCTCCTTATTTCTCCATCTTGATCCCTGTTTGTGCTGACTATAGTCCACAGGAACATATAGACTACTAAATCTCACTCCCTGGCCGGCCTACTCTTGGGAGCGGGACATCCTGAGAAACATTACCTATGCTATGGTCAAAGGATTGGCCCATTTCGGGCCTTATTTTTGGAACTCACATTGTAGCATACGTCCCTTTTCCTAAAGTCAAAGATATATTGGCTCAAATGGAGTGTGTTCTTGGTCCTAATACACACTTGCAAGCGTGAGCAAAGTCAGCTCACTTAGTGTGTCCCCTTGGGAGCACTATATCTAGGTTCTCGATCTGTGTCACTTTTACTGGAACCTCTTCCTTCTTGGTTTACTCCTAGGGAAGCCAACGGTGGTAGACCCTAGTAACTAGATGATTTAAAGTTCTAGGAGTTGGACTGGCTGTTTATTTAAAAGCTAAGGGGGAAAACTAGCCCTAAGATGCTAAAGATGACAAAACAAAGTGCAAGTCTATCTATATGACAATGGTACTTTCCCTAAGTCAACTATGACTGAATTGCCTAAGGTTGGGCAAGGTTAACTAAGTTTGAGGGTGGTTGATTTACAAAAGCGTTTAGGTAAATAGGTGAAACACTGAGCTAAAATATACAAGTACTTACATAAATGAATTAAAGATGTTACAATTTACACAATATACAAATAGACAAGATGGAAAAGATACTTAAAATGTGAAAAATAGAAGATATTCAATTCACTTAGAAACAATCCCTGCATAATGGCTTGTGCCCCAAATTGCACTTACTCCATTTGGACTGCTTTCATTGGCAACCATGAAAAGCACTCAAGATTCAAGAGAAGTGTGCCTCCCAGGTGGGATACTCAACCCTTTCTTGAATCACACCACAAAACAATGAAGCAAGATATAACAATGCATTCATATGTCATAAGAACAAAGCTTATTAAAGAGACACTAAAACCATGAAGTTGCAATAGGGTTATAAGCATGAAAATGTACCAATGTTCCTACACACATACATCTAAGTCCCCAAACACACAAAGATGATCTATTGAACTAAATGGTTGGAGTTTCTTAAGGTCAAGTTAATTTTATTTCCCTCCACCTAACTATGTTGGGGCTTTAAACTCCTCCTCCCTTGGTCAAATGGCTAGGGTGCTCAAGATAGTATTAGAACTGGCCCACCTAACTTCCAATTCGATACAGTGATTAGAATTGCTATGAAAAGGATCCCCTTGGGATCAGGACGGTCCCCACATCCACTTCAACTAGTTGTTTCCTCAAGCCAGGTTTTAGATGGTGGAGATGGCTGACTAAAGCTACCTAAGTTGTCTAGAATGTTATTATGACCCTCGGGTGGGTCTTTAGAGTGTGTTTAGTTTGATTTTAGAAGTGTTTTAGATGCCCAAAAATAGTGATTTATGCCAAAAACCGAAACTGTTATGACAGTTACAATGTGTATTGCAGATTATGGAAATTGAAGACTAAAAACACATCTAAAGCATGAATGGAAAGCTGCAAGACATATATCATTCATTCATCACCACTCATTTCATATGTGAACTTCAGAAGCAAAATCTTGAGGTAGGAATACAAGAACAACACCCACTTATAAAGAAATTGCTTGGCTGTAAAGCTAGATGTGAATGTTTAGCTTCCATGAAATTAGAGATATTATGAATGAGAAAACTCACTTCAAAATAAGAGACATTCTTGCAGCATCCAATACATCATTTTAGATATTCAACTTTGCAAAGGAAAAGGGCAAGAACAACTTGTAGGAAATGATAAAAGAATTAGAGACTTTTGCAGGGAAGTGATCATTATATGCTAATTTCCATTGAGAAATATATACTTGAAATTAAAACTTTTAGTAAAGTGAAAGATCTAGATACTAACTTGATCACATATGCTTGAAATAAGAAATGAGATAATGATTTAAACAACTAAACAAGATATATCATTTAAGTAAAACTTAAAGCATTAACCATGATGATGAGCATAAGCATATGTGACCAAGTTAGCATCTAGATCTTTCACTTTGTTCAAGTTTTTGTTTCAAGTATATCTTTCTAAATGGGTTAACACATAAGTAAATGATCATTTCCCTTTGCACAAGCTCCAATTCTTTAACTATTTCGGCAAGTTGTTTCTTTGCCCTTTCCTTTTGCAAGAGTTAATATCTAAATATGATATGGATGGAATGCTATGGTGAATGTCTTTGTTTAATGAGTTGCAGTCATACAATATCTTAATTTCATGGGCTAAACATTCACATTCATAGCTTTACAGTTTCAAACAATTTTTGTTATAAATTGTAAGTTGTTTCTTGCCTTAATTTCACATTTTGCTTTCGAGTTCACATATGGAATGGTGATGAATGAATGATATGTATCTTCTGACTTTCTCATTCTACCTTTTAGATGTGTTTATGGTTATTTGATTTACATCTTACAAACACACTTTTCCATCAATTTCAGTTTTGGTTTTGGGTAAGTTTTTATTTTGATAAGTTAATGTGCCTACACCTTGGGAGAGTAATCCCCAAAATCGTGAGGCTTAAGGGAAAACTTACATTTTGATGATCTATATGCTTAATGGTTTAAAATATTCTAGATAGTCATCACATCTAAGTTTCTTTTCTACAAGTTATTTTACTTCATATGCTTATGCTCATCATGGTAAATGGTTTAATGGTTTAGAATCTATCTTAAGTGTCATAACTCATCATTTTCATAAGTCATTATGTTATTTACAATTTCAAGTACATGTGATCTATTCATGGTTTAGGATCTTACTCATTGCTTTGTTAAGTTTTTATTTTTCAAGCACATCTATCATTTCAATGTTTAACATATGTGTGGATGAGTAATCTAAGATCTTAAAGTTTCACTATCATTATCACTAGGCAAGTTGTTCTTGCCCTTTTCCTTTTGCAAAGTTGAATATCTAAATGATGGATGGGATGCTATGGTGAATGTCTTTGTTTTGTGAGTTTTTTATTCATAATATCTTAACTTCATGGGCTAAACATTCACATTCATAGTTTTACTTTTTCAAACAATTTTCTGTTATAAGTGGCAAGTTGTTCTTGCCTTAACTTCATAATTTTCTTTCAAGTTTTTATGGAATGGTGATGAATGAATGACATGTTATCTTCCATCTTTCCATTAATGCTTTAGATGTGTTTATGGTCATTTGATTTACATCTTGCAAACACACTTTTTCCATCAATTTCAGTTTCGGTTTTGTGTAAAAAAACGTCAATTTTGGGCATCTAAAACACTCTTAAAACTTACCAAACACACCTAAAGACCCACCCGAGGGTCATAATAACATTCTAGACAACTTAGGTAGCTTTATTCAGCCATCTCCACCATCTAAAACGGGCTTGAGAAAAACAACGGAAGGAAGTGGCGGGGCACCGTCCCGTGATCCTTAAGGGGATCCTTTCCGAGAAGTACTCTTACTGTCAGGGCTGACCTGGGAAGCTAGGGTGGGCCTCGTTGCCTCACTATATTGAGCACCCGGTAGTCATTTGGCCATGGGAGGAGGAAGTTTAAAGCACCAACATAGTTTAGGGGGAGGGACGTAAAATTAACTTAACTTTTAAGAAACTCCTTAACCATTTAGTTGCATAGATCATCTTTGTGTGTTGGGGGACTTAGATGTATGTATAGGAACACACATTGATAATAATTACATTGTTTATAATCGTTATTGCAACTTCATGGTTTATGTCTTTAATGTTTCAAGTTTTTATAATCATATGAGTTAAACATTGTATATCTTTTCGTTCACTTGCTTTTGTGGTGTGATTCAAGAAGGGGTTGAGTATCCCACTTGGGGAAGCATCACATTCTTGAGTCTTGAGTGCTTTAGTGGTTGCCAGTGAAAGCGGTCCAATAGAGTAAATGTTATTGGGGCATGCTTGGCTTATGTGATTGTTTATGAATTGAATATCTTCTATCTTTCACATTTTAAGTATCTTTTATATCTTGTCTATTTGTATATTGTGTAATCATTGTAACACCTATAATTCTTTTGTAAGTAATTGTAATCTTGGGTTTGTGGGGTAGTTGCAATCTCTTTTACTTGTAAACTTTTTGTAATTGAACCACCCTCAAACTTAGTTGACTCCTTGCCCAATCTTAGGCACTAGTCATAGTTGACTTAGGGAAAGGGCTGATTGTCATATAGATAGACTTGCACTTTGCATTTGCTGCCTTAGCATCTTAGGCTAGTTTTCCCCCTTAGCCTTTAACAAAATAAAACCAACTCCTAGAACTTTAAAAGTTAAATCACATCTAGTAACTAGGAGTTTCCCCTTGGCTTCCCTAGGAGTAAGCTTAGAAGGAAGGGTTCAGATCAAGGTGTGATTATTGAATTTGAGAACCTAGGCATTGTGCCTCAAGGACACACTAAGTGGCCGGGACCCAGCTCCGTTAGCGAAGTGTGGGAATGACAACGGAGCTCTTCATCCCAGGAGGTCCGAACTAATCATCTCCCCATGTGTACCCGGTCCAATTTTGTCCATCGGGCATGGTCACGCACATCAAAAACTCCAGCCCTCCATGGGCTCATTAGTCCACGGGATCATAGCAATGTTAATCCGTCTCATCGTGTGTTATCAAACATATGCATAAAAACCCTGATATATCATTCAATAGCTCAAAGATAATACAAAGACCACCCACAATACAAAGCCAAAGAAAAGACAAAACACCCTATTGAATTTCCAGTACCATAAGGAAGAGTCTCCAGGAAGGTATCATCCAAGCCATGTAAAACGAATTGATGTGGTCAAGGGATGTCGGACATACCGGTTAGAGTGAGAGAGGCGGGGATGCATGATATTACCTGGGTGCCTTTGTAGAAGGCGTGTTGTACCCATCATGGATGAAAGATTTTTCCAAAGCCCTTTATTGCCTTTATTCTTTTCTTTTCTTTGTTTGTTTTTCTTTTTCAGGACTAACTAGAGGACACTACCTTGGCGTGGTGACGAGTTGAATGTTACCCACAAGCACTGCCGGAGATGATAATTAAAGCGTGATGAGACCCCTTTCCTTGGCCATGCAACCAAAAGTTCATTGCCATTAGTGTCATATAGTGGAAATGTCATCTTTGTTAGGTACCCATGAACATAATAAGGTTGGCTCGTGATGGGGCCCCTATCCTCTTAGCTAGGTCTTGTTTTTTGTAATTTTTCTGGTCCCTCTTATTTCTTGTTGAGAGTCTTTTTACTGCCTTCACGGGGGGATCACAGTGAGGCATCTCTAGGTTTCATTCTTTGTAACATCTTTTACGGTTGCTTTTACCTTACGGGCCTTTTAGCCCCTTCTTCCCACGAGATAGATGCAACCCCACAAGCGAGGTCATCCTAATGTCCGGACAAGGGAAATGGGACAGGTGAGCCGGAGATAAGATGAAAAGTGATGATATGATAGGATGGGGCGATGGCTCTTAATCCCAGTGGCAAACCAAAACCCTATGGGTACAGGCTTGCTAGACACCATCCAATCCCCAACCATGGTCAAGTGGGTTAATGTAAGATCAGCGGTTATTAGAAATAAAAGGGTAAGATGCATATATCTAAGGTTATAATGATCAAAAGTGACACATACCATGATACACGAGCTCATTAATGTCCCTTTTTCCTAAGTGGTCGAATGCAAGTGGTGGTTTTACATAGTTTCCGTAAACCATTAGGCCGGATGAGTTAAGGGAATTGACATTAGTAAAGTCACTTTTTGAATTATAAAGTGAAACTTAGGGAAAGTGAGTTTATTGTTATTAAACCCCTCTTTGAGGGTATTTCCCTCGATTAATAATTAAATGAATATTTTAAGGAGAAAGGACAAGTGAATGAATAAAAGGACAGTTGAAGGGGAAAAAGTTATTATCGACTATTGATTTTAAAATTGAGTTTGGGAGAAGATCTAGGTGAGAAAACGAGGGTTTCAGATGGAAACCCATCTCCGACGCTCAGGGTCGGCCGGTGAAACTATGCGCCCCTGGCCAGGTGGAATCACCGAGTTCGGCAGGTGAAACTATCTGCTAAACCGTGGAATTCTCGAGTTCTCATTTGGGGGCATTGGTATGCGATGATTTGAAGCACTTCATCCAAAGAGGCATTTTTGTTTGCAGTTTGAGCAAGAAGGGACCTTTCCTCCTTGGCACGAGTTGGCACTTTGGGCATTTCTTTGAGTTGGACGCCTCCTTCATTATTTGCTGCGTGTTATCCATTGGGTATGAGCTGAAGCTTCCCTAAGGTGTGGACCTCCTGTTGGGCGTACTCTTTGTTGCTCATCTTGGTGGTTGCGTGTGCATTGGATTGGGTCGTATTCCTCCTCCCTAGAGGTCGTGTCTCTTATTGTGTTGCGTGGAGAGTAAGGGGGAGAGTTTCTGAAGCGTAAACCTTTACTGGACAGCTTGCCTTGCAGAATTAAGTGATCTTATGCTGCGTGGGGCTGCCATCTCATCCAAGTGAGTAGTGGAATAGTGATCACATGGGACGCCCTCTCTTGGCAATTCGTGGGGATAGTTTGTGCCACTTTCTCTTGGCTGTGTATTAAGGGAGGTGCTTAGCTTTCTATAACCGACCGTCTACTTCCCTTGAGAGGTACTTTGACCTCCTTCTGATTGTATTGGCATAGCCTTGATATTATTCAATAAAATGCAGCCAGAATTTAGCAGAATTATCATTTAAATGTGAATGTTTGTCTTTATTTTTATGGGTTTTGTCCAATAATAAAACAATGCACTTGACACTTCATTGGGGAGAGCATAAGGGGTTAGAAAACCTATATATCCACCAACAAAACAAAGAGACATCCTTTTGTCCAACCAATTTTCACCTACAACCATAAATCCGGGCCATTATGCAAAGTTTTTGACGAAAGTCCAACACCAGACTAAGGAGTTTTTCCCACTTTACAACTTAGGATATTTCGGTGGTATCGAGCATGATCTTGGCCAGCTGTAGGCAACATTGATGACTGAGGAAGAACTCTGAGAACATCGCAGAGTAGCGGGGAGGCACAAAAGCGTGAAGGCGAGCGAGACATGGAGGGCACTCCGAGGAAAAATGCAAATCTGACAGGAAGGAGGACAGAAAGGATGGTTTGATCAAAGGGCTTATAGAAACCTTACAGGGATATAAGCAGTGGAGAGAGACTTGAGAGTTCATGGGAAGAATCATAGGTTATGCTCTAGGGAGCAAGCGTGGTGAAGAAAGGGGGGAGAGCAGTTAGAGAGGGTAGATGGAAGAAGGAGGAAACACACACAGACCTCATATTGAGGTGATCACTTCCAGGACTGGCCCTCAAAACTTCCCTCATGACTATAGTGAGATTCCTAGATCTACCATTCCAAAGTTCTTAGGACCACCGGAAACAGGTACAGGCCGAGGTAGAAGCGAGATGAGCCACTAGTAGCTTATTCCGGGAAGTATAAGACCATGGATCAATTTGAGAGAAGCATGACTTTTGCCGAGTTTGTAGCTTCAAGGGGAGAAAGAGGACGAGATTCTTCAACAGGGGTCCAACGCAGAACTACGAGTTCTGTGCCGGTGGAGCGAATCCCTTCCTACCATACTTTGATGGAACAGTGCGGCCTGAAACTTGAATGCGGCTTCGACCGTACTTCCAGCTAAACCCCATGGTTGAGATAGATGCCATTAAGTTGGCTACATTACACTTGGGGGTGAGGCACATGACTGGTGGTACCGCGGGATGACCACTCTGGGTCATTCCCACATTGTCACCTATGCTGATTTTACAGATAGACTGGTGCCTGGAATTTGTGGTGAGAGATCGAGAGATGTCTTTTAGAGACTTGGCAAAGTTGAAACAATTTGGGTTGGCAGATACATACTTATATCATATTTTCCAGAGGATATATGTGATGGTCACCGATATCTCTGAGGCTCGTTTGGTGATGCTGTTCACAGAGGGTCTAATTGAGCCACTTCGAGGATGGGTGTAGGCTTACAAGCCTACTACACTACATGATGCAGTTAGCGGGGCAAAGAGACTTACAGGGGAGTTAGGTACCCAAGACCAAGTTCACCCCGAGGTTGGACTTCCCTACGAAGTTCGATGACAGGGCACTACCATAGAGGGATGGTACAGGACATTAGCATAGGGACTGGGCAGGACAACCACATAGGGACTGGGCAGGACAGCCACAGATGGATTGGACAGGCAGGAACAGGTTGGATGATGCTACCAGGCAGGATATAAGGAGGAGGAAGCTTTGTTTTAGTTGCCAGGAACCATGGGTATTGTGTCATAGGTGTGCAGGCAAGGCTAAAGAACACTACATAAGGGTTTTTTCTGATAGCGGGGATGATGAAGAAGAAGAGGGCGAAGAGTTGGACAGCGGAGGGAGAGCAGGCATCGATGGAAACATGAAGGGTTATAGCATCACTCTCCGGCATACCCGGATTTCACACCTTCAGGACGAGGGGAGGAGTACAGGGACATGCTATTGGCAGTTTTGAATTACGTGTGGGGCATCCCCACAGCACTATGAACTCTTACGTTAGTGGAGCGAAACATTACCCAGCCCTTTTGAGGGTTTCTGGTGGTCATACCGGGTGAGAACACACTAGACTGCACCATGTACGTTCCACGGATGACATTGAATCTGGGAAACTACATGCTCACCGGTGACTTCTACGTGGTTAAGATACTTGACACCAATGTGGTGCTTGGGTTTCAGTGGCTATACTCCCTTGGGAGGTACTCCACTAACTACCGGACTATGGAGATGGAGTTCCAGAATCAGGACGGCAAGAGAGTAGTTATGCGAGGCATGAACACATATCCTCCTAAGGTTGTAACCGCAAATAATATGGAGGCAGTGATGAGACAAGATGACATTGCACGAGTTATGGAGTTTCATATCTCGATCTGGAAGGTCCAATGGCGGGGAGCCCAATTGTCCGATGGAGATACATGACTTGTTTCGGGATCATAATGTCTTTGGTGATGTACCTTCAGGTAGGCCTCCCGATAGGGGATTCAAGTACATCAGTAATTTAGAGGAGGGTATTCGAGCAGGGATTACCACTCCATATAGGCACCCCAGGGACTATAGAGACGAGTTAGAGAAGCACTCCTGGAGATGCTTCTCTAGGAGTGCGGAGTTCGCCATGGGAATGAGGTGGAGCACACACATCCAGTCGGATCATTCTGACCTTTTCATGATCAGGGGTGGGAAGACATCCCCAAGGATTTCATCACCAAGATACTGAAGATGCAAGGGAAGGAATCAAGGATTGCATCTATGTCACGGAGGACCGACCCACCAATCTTGCCCACTTATCCACCATTCCTTTAGACTACTACGACAGCGCGGTGATGAGTTATCTTTTAGGAGATGTTTCATTTGGGTGGCCTAAAAGCCATCATCGATACTTGGTGGCCGATTCACGAAATTTCTGGTAGGTGTTTTCTAGGTTGGTATGTACCAAGCTGACCTCGAGTACTAGTTTCCACCCACCGATCAGCGGGCAGATTGAATTTGGGAACACTTGGGTGGAAGGGTATTTGTGGAACTTCATCACAGGACAGCGGAGTGCTTGGTTGATATGGTTACATCTCGGGGAATACTTGTTAACCCACCACCTTTCACATGTCTGTGGGTATGACCCCTTTTCGGGCGCTCTACGGTTACGAGGCCATGAATTTTGTAGACGTTGTATTTGGTGACAGTGGGGCACCTAAGGCCATAGATTGGATACAGGACAGCCAGTATATTCTGAGAGCTTTGAAGGAAAACATGAGGGTGGCGCAGGATTAGCAGAAGATGTATGCGGATAGGTACAGAATGGAGGTCACTTTTGAGGAGGTTGTTTTATAGGAGTTACCCCATTGGGATGATGGGGGCGGTGGGCCACAAGCCCCAAAGAGATCTTGCAGGTTCGAGAATGGAAATTCCATGGCCAGGCGGTCGAGAGAAATTACTTGTGGAAATGGTAGGGTCTACACGTGGAGGATGCTACCCAGGAAAACAAGCCGGGTGTTGCAGTTCACGGGTTTGAAGTTGCTTGAGGGCAAACAAATTTGGGCAGGGAGGAATGTAATGTCCGTTTCCTAGGCGGTCGGAATACTGTGATGGTTTATACAGTTTCCTGTAAACTATTAGACGGATGAGCTGGGGAAGCGATACTGGTAAAGTCACTTTAGAATTATAGAAGTGAAAACTTAGGGAAAGTGAGTTTATTATTATTAAACCCCTCTTTGAGGGTATTTCTCTCAATTAATAATTAAATGAATATTTTATGAGGAGAGAAAAGGACAAGTGAATGAATAAAGGACGATTGAAGGGGAAAAAGCTATTATCGACTATTGATTTTAAAATTGATTTTGGGAGAAGAGCTCGGTGAACAAACGAGGGTTTCAATTTGGAAACCCATTCGACGCCTCTGATTTGGTAGTGAAACTATCTGCCCTAACCGTGGAATCTTGGATTCGGCAATGAAACTATCTGCCCAAGCCATGGAATTGGAAGCCATTCGGGGTTCTCATTTGCAGGTATTGATCATGTGATTTGAAGCACTTCATCGAAGAAGGCATTTTGTTTGTTGATTGAGCAAGAAGGGACCTTTCCTCCTTGGCACGAGTTGGCACTTTGGGCATTTCTTTGAGTTGGACGCCTCCTTCATTAGTTTCTACGTGTTATCCATTGGGTATGAGCTAAATCTTCCCCAAGGCGTGGACCTCCTACTGGGCGTACTCTTTTTTGCTCATCTTGGTGGCTGCGTGTGCATTGGACTGGGTCATATTCCTCCTCCCTAGAGGTCGTGTCTCTTATTGTGCTGCATGGAGAGTAAGGGGGAGAGTTGCTGAAGCGTAAACCTTTACTGGACAGCTTGCCTTGCAGAATTAAGTGATCTTATGCTGCGTGGGGCTGCCATCTCATCCAGGCGAGCAGTAGAACAATGATCACATGGGACACCCTCTCTTGGCAATTCGTGGGGATAGTTTGTGCCACTTTCTCTTGGTTGTGTATTAAGGGAGGTGCTCAGCTTTCTATAACCGAATATCTACATCCCTTGAGAGGTACTTCGACCTCATCCTGATTGTTATTGGTACAGCATTAATATTATTCAATAAAATCGACTAAATTTAGCAGAAATATCATTTAGATGTGAATGTTTGTCTTTATTTTTTTTATGGGTTTTGTCCAATAATAAAACAATGCACTTGACACTTCATTGGGAGGCATAAGGGGTTAGAAAACCTATATATCCACCAACAAAACAAAGAGATAGCCTGTTGTCCACTCAATTTTCACCTACAACCATAAATCGGGCATTATGCAAAGTGTTTGTGAAAGTCAACATAAAAGCTTGAAGGTTTTCCACTTTACAACTTAGGATATTCCAGGATAATTACCTCATGGAGCAAGAACTTTCTCAGATGCAAGACCAAGCCGAAGGTGATGGATGTTGCTACCAGCGACAAGGCGAATACGACAAAGAGGAAGAAAGGCCGGGCCCCTACAGGGGCCATGCTCAGTCAATCCCTACTCTCGGTACTCCATGTCTAGGACCTGTGGGCCTCGAGCATGATCTCCTAGTCCAACTCCTAGAGATCGGGGATAACACACCCAACTGACAGGGCAGGAGGGATCACTAGAGGTGTATATTTAGGAGTTTCATAGGATGGCAGTCATGGTGTAGGATGTGTCTCAATCAATACTCATGATCCTTTTCAGAGGGTTTGATAGGACCCCCTAAAGGGGTTGGTTTGTTATCCCGATATCTAGGGATAACTAAGGAGATCATGTCAGCCCATGGTCCCTGAACATGGAGTACCGAGAAGCGAGTGACTTGAGCATAGCCGGAGGCCCATCTCTCTTCTTCTCGACTAGACTTGTCTTTGTCGATGATGTGACCCTCCATCACCACCCGACTGAGCACATGTCGGAGGGCTCTTGCTCCATGAGGAGTAATTAATTAAGTATCATGGTATATGTCATATTTTATTCTTATAACCTTCTTATATATGCATTAGGTTCCTTTAATTTGGATATTTGCTTGGATCTTACACTAATCCCTTGACCATTGTTGGGGTGATTGATGGGGCAACTTAGCGGGGTATGGTATTCATGGAGTTTTGGTTAGCCACCAAGAGTTGCCGAGCCATCGTCCGTCCACCATCTTATCACTTTTACATCAGCTCATCATCCCATTCCCCTATTTCGGCCATTAGGATGACCTCTTAGGGTACATCTTGTCTTGTGGGAAGAAGGGGCTAAAAGGCCGAGGGGGTAAGCGGCTAGTAAAAGATAAAAATCCATGGGAAATAAAACACAGAGATGCTTCGCATGCGAGGATCCCCGAGGAAGGCAATAAAAGCCTCTCAATAAGAAACCAGGAACCTAAAGAACAAAAATGCCAAAATATCAAATAAATAGAGACCTAACCAAGGGATGGGAGGTCTCATCACGAGCGACCCATTATGTTCATAGGTATTTTAGCGGTATGACATTGACACTATCACGGTCCACCAAACGAGGCATTGACCTTTGGTTGCATGGCCAAAGGAAGGGGTCTCATCGCGAGCCAACCTTCTCATTTTCTGCAAAGATACTAGTGGAGCCAGCATTTGTCAGCTACGGCCACCAAGCCAAGGCAGTGTCCTCTGGTGATACCTTGAATTAAAAAGAAAGAAAAGTAATAAGATAAGGCAATAAAGGGCTTGGAAAAAATGCATCCATGGCCAGTTCTTCGCCTCCTACAAAAGCACCCACAGAACAACACAGGCCCCTTGAACCTTACTATGATTGGACATCCTAAAACCATATCACCGCATTAAACATGGCTTGAATGATCCTTTGAGGAAACTTTTCATCTCTCGTGGTGTGTAATAGGTTGTTATGTTGGTTTCCTTAGCTTTGTATAGTAGATGCATTATTAATGTCTTTGAATGCTTAGATGATATCTTTGGGAATTCATGCATATATCGATAACTAATGATGAAATGTGATTTACATTGCTATGATATCTAGGACTGATGAGCCCATGGAGGCGTAGCCTTTAATGTGTAGGTTCATGCCGTGAGGGCCAGTGCAGAGGATTGGTGCACATGGGGAGATGATGCTTCGGGACCTCCATGGTGAAGAGCCCACGGATAGTTCTTTGGGATGGCAGAGACTGTACAGGGTTGTGACGAGCCCTTGTGGAGAAAAGAAGGACGCCCTCATCGGGGCGCTTTGGCAGAGATTGACCTAACGGGGATCGACCCTGCAGGTTGTATGATGGCTTTGATGGACGGGGCCTTCACCAGTGATGGGCGTTCACTGGAGGATGTGGCGGTGTGTTTGGACCTTGTGGCATGTGGCTGACTTGCGAGGAAGCCTAGAGGAGACCAATGTCTTGCCTTGGATGCTGATCATGCCCAAAAAAAAAAGAATGATGAAATGTGATTTACATTGCTATGATATCTAGGACTGATGATCCCATGGAGGGCGTAGTCTTTGATGTGCAGGACCATGCCCGACGGATAGGTACCAGAGGATCGGTGCACATGGGGAGATGATTAGCTCAGACCTCCATGGGGCTGAAGAGCCCACCAGATGGTTGCTGGGATGGCAGAGGCAGGACAGATTTGTGACAAGCCCTTGCATGGAGAAGAAGGACGCCCTCATCAAGACGCTTTGGCAGAGATTGACCTATGGGGGATCAGCCCCTGCAGGTGGTATGATGGCTTTGATGGAAAGGACACCACCAGGGCAGACTGGACGTTCCCTGGAGGATGTGGCAGTGTGTTTGGACCTTGTGGCACGTGTGGCAGCTTGCAGGAGGCCCAGAGGGGCCAACGTCTTGCCCCTTGGATGTTGATCATGCCCAAAAAGGGCCAACGTCTCCCTCAGAGGGGCCTGACGTCTCCCATTTTAGCTCTATTTTGACATTTTTAGCATTTTAAGTGACAAATAATGAAATATTGTAAAGTCGGCCTTGTCGGCTGTTTTTAATGACCTATTTGTTAATTAAAGGTCATAGAGATGATATAAATTGAGGATGTTTTAGCCTCCTTTGGACATAACACAACTTGCTCTCTTGTGAGAAACTTGCTTTTAGCTCTTGTCTTGGTTACTTTTGTCTTTTGGAGTTGAGGCACTACACTTGGAGGATTGTCTTTGGCATATGCATGGTGATTTTTATCATTGGAAGGTGTTACAACTAGGGTTTGATTATGCTCTTCATTTATTTGTAAGTATATTTTGCATGCAAAACTTCTTGATTGAATGGTTGTAGGTAGAATTGCTTACTTGTATGGTTACATTGTTACTATTTGCTTAATCATTGAAACCCTAGGGAGCAATCACACAAGTAGGTTGTTGCTTCATGTCCCCATGATAAAAGCTTGATTAGCCATTGATTAAAGAAGGTTTAGCATAGCCATAGCTACACTAGCCTTTCTTTTTTCTGAGTTAGATTTGAATTATAAGTTGAAGGAGGAAGACGTCCTAGGCCTAATTTAGTTTACACCTAGGGTTTTGACCTTAGGGTTTTGAAAAGACTTGTCCCCAAGCAACACTTTTCAGCCCTAG
>SNQJ01S0094406.1:0-14631 GCA_010110895.2 Picea sitchensis
ATATCCCATGCCTCATTCTTATCCAAGGCATCCATTTCTTCAACCATGGCCTTCTTCTAGAGTTTACTATCCTCTGAATTCACTGCTTTCCTAACAGTTCTGGGATCATCATCAGTAATAGATAAATCAAAATTGGAACGAAAATCAACTGGACTATACCTTTCTGGTTGCCTTCTATCTCTCACTGATCTCCTCAATACTGGGGTATGAGGTTCCTTTTCTTCTTCTTCTTCTACTTCCTCTTCTTTAGATGATTCAGATTTTGCATCATCCAACTCAAGCTCTATTTTCTTAGGTTTGTCTTGCGTTGGTAGGAATTCTTGTTTGGACACATCTTTTACCTCTATGAAAACAACATCTCGACTGTAAACAATTTTCTTGGTTTCTGGGTTCCAAAGCTTATAACCTTTCACACCATCTTTATAACCAATAAAGATACACTTTTCAACCTTTTTATGCATATTACTTCTATTTTCCTTTGGAACATGTACATAAGCATCACAACCAAACACTCTAATATGTTGAAGAGAGGGTTTCTTTCCAGACTAGACCTCGTGTGGATTTTTATCATCCAACGCTGATGAAGGTGATCAATTGACCAGGTAACATGTTGTACCCACTGCCTCTACCTAGAATTCTTGTCCTAACCCGACACCGCTGAGCATGCTCCTTGCTTTTTCCATCAGTGTCCTATAAATCCTTTTTGAAACTTCATTCTGCCGAGGAGTGTCTGGAGTAGTCTTCTTCCTTGCTATACCACACTTCTTACATAATTCTTCAAATTCATTTCCGTAGAATTCTCCACCATTATTTGTTCTCAATACCTTTATTTTCTTCTCTGTCAGATTTTCTACCAGAGCCTTAAACTCTTTAAATTTATCAAATACCTCAGATTTATTTCTAAGAAAATAAATCCATGTGTTCCTTGAAAAATCATCTATGGATGAAACATAATACACAGATTTACCTAGGGATGGAATAGGAACAGGTCCAAACACATAACTGTGTATCAACTCTAAGATCCCCTTTTCTCTTGTAGCACCAGATGGGAATATTAATCGATTATGTTTACCATATATGCAATGTTCACAGAAATCAAAATACAGAGTGCAATTAGACATACCTTCAACCATACCTTTATCGTGTAGTGTTCACATGCCCTTTTCTCCAATATGCCCTAGTCTTTGATGCCACAACATGGTCTTCTTTTTTGGGACAGTATTGGTCTTGTATCCTTCATTTCTCTGCTCAGGGACAACAGAACTATTACACCCATTAGTATGAGTGCTTCCCAAAAACTTGTACAGAGTTCCACACTGAACTCCCCTCATCAACACCATTGCTCCTCATACCATCTTGCAAGTGCCCTTTTCAAATACAATATCCACTCATGCATCTTCCATCTTTCTTGCCGATATTAAGCTCCTAGATAGTTTTGGAATGTGCAGAACCCCAGGGATTGTTCTAATCCTTCCGTCTTTTAGCAACAACTTAACTCTTCCACATCCCAAGATTTTTGCTGTCGAGTCATCTCCTAGGAATACATCACCACCATCATATTTTTCATATTCAAGGAACCACTCATTGTGAGGATTCATATGGTATGACGCACCTAAGTCGATCAACCATACATCACGGTCTGCATGTGTACTTGTAGATGCCAGGTAAACATCACCTCCTTCTTTAGTGGAGGTTTTCGCCTCTGTGAAAGAGGTACTATCAAATCCCTTTGTTTTTTCAACCTTCTTAGACTTGCAATCTTTCTTATAATGCCCTTTTTTACCACACTTCCAACATCTCCTCAAATATTTTCCTGGAGACTTAGATCTACCTATAGATTTAGATCTCCACCCCAAAGGCTTACCAGGGTTCCAGTCTTGGGTACACCCTCTTACAAATAAAGCATCTGTGTTGTGACCATCCATGCTTTTTCTCCTCATCTCTTTAGATAACAAGGATGCAACTACATCGTCATACTTCAATGTAGATTGAGTGGTACTACCTATTGCTACAACTAGATTATCCCAAGAGTCCGGAAAAGAACATAACAAAGTAATACACTATTCTTCCTTTGCAATCGTAATATTAACAGAGCCAAGTTGACTTACCAGAGTATTAAAGGCATTTAGATGTTCTGTCACATAATCTCCATCTTCCATCCTAATATGATACAACTTCTTTCGGAATATTAACAGAGCCAAGTTGATTTACCGTGAGTATTAAAGGCATTTAGATGTTCTTGTCACATAATCTCCATCTTCCATCCTAATATGATACAACTTTCTCAAGAAACAACTTGTTTACTCGCGGACTTTGATTGATACAAATTCCCCAATCCTATCACATAGTTCCGTCAGATTCTCCCCGAGACATCTAACAACAATCAATCTTCCACAAGTTGAATAGTACTTGCTCCTCGCCTAACTTTATCCCAATCTTCCTCGACACATACCAAGAGGTGTACTAGTAGTTTATGCACTAGTAGGTTGTAAAATACCATCTATGCTGCAAGAGGGTTGCTGCGACCAGTTGTAGTGTCCCTAGGGCCGAGCCCCGATGTAAACTATGCTCTGAAAGAGATTGTAAACATGTTCTATAGGTCGGTGGATCCGTTTTGTATAAGCCGGTAGGTTTATGTATTTGATTAGGCCAGAAAGCCTAAATGCTAAGGGCCAGTGATTCGAGATACTGGTATGTATGCGTCAATTATCAAAATAGATAAAATACCACCTATGCGTATCGGTCTTCAATTTTATGAAAGAGGATGGGGACTGAAAGGCCCACCGAAAGTGGGCAAGGGATTAAGGGTTGAAAGGTGGGAAAAGGTCAGGTTGAACCTAGGGTCTAAGCCTAGGGGGATTAGGCCCGGAATAATATTTTAATATTATTTCCAAAAGAGCCATGTATATTATTTTATCCTAAGTCCTTTGAAGGACACGATTACCCAAGTGGTGGTAGGAAGGTGTACAGATGGAACACATGCAGCCTCTGGTGACAAGTGTCAACCCTGCGCATAAACGGTACGAGAGGAAACTGCAGGTGGGGATTCGCCATTCAACCGAACTTCCGAAGGCGGAACCCGCATTTACCTCGGGTAGGATTACCTAGTTTCATCCTCCGAACCAGAAAAAAGGCCTGTGTCGCGGATGAGATAGCCAGCATCTTTCCGTTTCATCCCCAAAAGCCAAAGCCTGTGGTGGATTATGAACACTCGACAATTCCTGCCTCAGAGGTTGGAGTCCGTGGTTCCCGGCCGATTTGCCGGTCATGCATTCTTAATTCAACACTGCGGAGACCATGCGCCATTGTTGAGCTCCGTATGAAGCCCGCGGTCTATTTCCCGCGCTTGATGTTAGCTAATGTGAGTATCGATCAAGCAAGGTATTTATCGCTGCCAGAACTCGTGTTTAGCTTGTGTGTAACCTCTCCGTGAGGGAGGTGACTAGGTTTGAAGAGGGCAAAGAAACAAGTCAAGCGAGCAACTCTTCTTCCTGTGCATATTTGTCAGCGGCTCTTATGTCCAAGACTACCATGTGCCTGATTGATCCTACCATTACCGAGACCCAGAGTTTGAGGTGAAGCACCGATGGACTACGTTTGTGAAGGTGTATACTCCCATGAACAAGCATGTGGGAATGAGGGTCTAGTAGTAGTGGCTTAAGATGGCATCTTTGGGAAGAATCCTTCAGATATTTCTGTGATGTCTTCACTGTAACCTCAGCCTAGCCCAGGATTCCTCTGTCTTGGGGTGGAGCTCTGGCCCTAGCTTGGGGTGACCCATTGCTGAGCCACGAACGTTGTGGTCTGGTTATCGAGGTTTCAGTAGGCCCGCACTCGGTTGGTGTTTTCTATAGCTGCTAAAAGATAAGTATTTGAATTATGCTTTGATCATGTTATGCGGATCACCGCTTTTACGCATCATGTTTTCCGCCGTGGTAAATGAATTATTGTTAAATGCCATGGAATGTGTGATTATAGCAGCAACGATATGCTCTTTCACTCAGATTTTAAATGTGTTTAATTGTGCTTAAATGCATGTAGTTATATTGGCATGTGTTTATTATTAAAAGAGTGTACAAAACATTACAAGAGCGCTAAACCTCTTGGTTCTTTAAATTTGTACACTACAAATTGGTATCGAGCAATTGGTACAATTAAGCAAATTGGCATCGTGAGCTAAGTTTTCGACACTGAGCCTATATGGTCTAGTGGAGCGGTCTTTGGACCTAAAATGTGAAGAGAAATTGGGCCCAGAATGGCCAATTTTGACATTATTCCAGTGTGTCAAGTTGTGGCTGGACCATGATTATAAGCTCAGGAAGTTTAGCTGTCAAGAAACTACAGCTCGCATGGTCTATGACCATAGGAAGCCGTGCGTTTCTACACCGATGGTGAGGAACCGGCCGATCTCGCGAGGGAAGGCAAACCCTTGCAAACGCCAGATTCGAGAACGTGAACGAGGTTCAAAACCTCTTGATATTGCACAGAAGTTAAACTCGGGAGGATCGTGAATCGTCAGATCCCTGTGGGATTAACCGCCAACCGTCCGAATGGACGAAAAGTCGCGTGGGACTTAAGTCCTCATGGGTAGAGGAGAAATCTCGGAGAGGCATCGGGATATTAGAACTCAAGAGAATCGAGACCGTGTGATTCGAAACCCGAGGAGGGATCATAGCCAGAAATCTCGGGAGGACACATGTCAAAATCCTAGAGAGAGTCAGAACTCAGAGAATCAGAGTTCTCAAGCACGAAATCTTATCGATTACCTAAATCAAAGGACCGTGAATTCGGGCGACAAGATCCGGACCGTCGATTTAGTGCGGACGCGGGTAGAGATCTGCACTATCGAAAGTTCCGATAAGGAGTAAATCCACCGGTGATGGAGGATCAGCAGAAAGTCCCGATAGAAAGGTCATTCATCGAAAAACGGGATTTGAGAATTCGGGAAATCGGAAACCCTGACGAAAAGTGAGCCATACACTTTGAAACCCCGAACCCCGAGAACTCCGACAAAAGCATATGACCGTGGGTCATATGAGCAAGGGACAAGCATGGACCACTTGACGCTAAGGCAGTTAAAGAGGTCGGCATATCGGGAATCGGGAATTGGAGATTCCAGAGGCAAAGGATTGGTGCATGGAAAAATTGCGATACAGGATTTCCCAATAAGGCTGCGTGTAATACATCGAATCGCCGAGGACAAAAGTAAAATTATAAATACCAGAGGAAGGCTCGCTTGACCGACCCATCAAAGATTCCGTGAGCGTGCGATAATGATATTGAAATCGCCGAAACCCCCATGAGTGGTTTGATTAAGGTCATAGTGTGGTTGTATGTAGAGGCTCTAGCCCGAGGGCTAGCACGACGGTCCATCGGAAATCGGAATCAGGATTTTCGTTGTCGCTGCTTTTGGCGATCTATATTTGTGAAACCCCGAACCCCGGTAAGGGATAAGGCATGGGTCACGAGACAATGGTCGCATCAGATAGGGATTAGCTTGGAGGGTTAAGGCATATCGGAGAATCGGGATTGCGAGGGACATTCACCGCTGGCGCCAAGCATAACAAAAACTGGATAGGGATAGTCACGCGAGGGAAATGACCACGGTCTTGATGCATGGTCATATGAGTCAAGGGCTAGGCTCATGAGGACTAGCACGTAAAAAGGGCTTATTGGAGATCGTGAATCTGAGAGGATAGTAAACTTTGACGTCAGGAGTTGCAAAACCGGAAATTGGAAGTTCAACAATCAACTTTAATAGATTCGGACAACTAAAAACACATAGCCATACATAATCTCAGAAAAAATTAGAAGCCGGGGAATAAGAGGTTCACATGTTTGAACAAAGAAGGAAATCAGGTAACAATACAAGGAATTCCTGCAGCCATAGTCGTTAGATAATCTCAAATATGAAGCCGAAGAAATGTTACCGGAAAGGTTATCAATTATTTGTACTGGTGGAAGAAGTCTAAGATGTGGTCTCAACCGGAAGACCACTGTGGGGCTCAAAGAATTCGAAGATCGCAGCCCGTGAGGTGTCGGACTATCTCCAGAAGAGGGACATCGATTTTTCTATAAATTGGATACCAGGAGTACCCGGGCCGAAAAGCTCCCTATAGAATGAGCACACACGAGCTGAAAGAGTTGCAACCTAGCCCGAAGAGCTATTGAAGAAAGGCAACATTCGTCCCAGTGTGTCATCGTGGGGAGCCCCAGTCCCATTTGTGAAGAAGAAAGATTGACGTTGAGGGGTCAGTAATCTACTCTTCGACAGTTGAATAAAGTCCTTGTCAAAAACAAATATCCTCCGCCAAGGATTGATGATCTTTTGATCGGCTAAAAGGATGCGAACATTTTCAAAAATAGATCTCCGACATGGATATCACCAAGTGAGGATAAAGATGAAGACATCAACAAGACCTTCGCAATGGGCAGGTACGGCCATTATGAGGTTCACTGTGGTGCCGCTTGGATCAATTCAACGCGACCCTACCGCCTTCATGTGTTTAATGAATGGAGTGTTCAGAAATTATCCGGACAAGTTCATCATAGTCTTCTTTGATCATCTTGGTGTACTCAAGACAGGAAGAAATACCTAACAACATCTTAGGAATGGTGTACAGCAGGTGTTGAGAGAACACTAATCGAGGCAAAATTGAGCAAATGCCTTATTTTTATCAAAAGCGCATTCATTATCCGACACATTATTTCGTAAGAGGATCGCCAGGATCTTGAGAAGGTAAGGCCATTCAAGAGTGGCCAACACCAAGAAATGTAACGGAAGTTAGATCCTTAATGGTCCGCGTTATTATAGGAGGTTTGATGGATTTTCAAGGATAGCTCATGCTATCACTTCCTTTGCAAAAGAAGGAGAAGAAGTTCCAGCGGACTAAACAATGTGAGAACAACTTCCAACAATTGAAGCAATTTATCACTAGTGCTCCAATCCTAAAGATTGCGGATCCAAGTAAGGATTACCGAGTGTGCACAGATGCGTAAGGAAGGGTTGGGAGGAGCTCTCAACCAAGAAGGATTTGTAATATGTTATGAATCCCGAAGCCGAAATTACATGAGAAGAATTATTACACTCATGATTTAGAGCTGGCGAACTGTCCATGCATTGAGGAAATGGAGACATTAAATTTGCTGGCAAGAAATTGACTAAGAACACCACAACGGTTCAAGCATTTATCGATCAACCAACCTTTAAACGCAAAGGCAAATTAGATTATCGAATTTCTTTGTGAATATGAATTTTATATCAGGTATATCAAAGGAAAGACAATAAGGTGGCTGAAGCACTCAACAAAAAAGTGCACGAAATACATGCTAAAACCATTAGCATGCCGAATCGAGTTGAAAAGACGCACTTTGGACGCAAATGTCGACGGCAAGACAAAGATTGGTAGCAAAGCTACAAAAAAATGAGAAAATGCATACCAAGGAAAGTTATACCTTGGGAACTGATGATTTACTCCTGTACAAAAACAAACTGTATGTACCTAATGACAGAGAATTGAAGCCCGCAATTCTAAAAGAAATGCATACCGTGACTTATGCTGGACACCCTAGACATCAAAAGATCGCGGCGCTACCAAAGCCATTATTTTGGCCGTATGAAGAAGGAAATTGCTGAATACATCGCCGATGTATGGAATGCCGCATATCGGGTTGGCCGAGTACGTACACCCATCATGGTTGTTGTAGCCTTTACCTATTCCCGAAAGTGGAAATGGGAGGCGATAACCATGGATTTTATCACGATTGCCCTATAACTATGTTATTAAATCACATGATTATATTATTTGAATGCATACCATCAGATGTGGTAAAGGCTGTAGGCATGTGTTAATTCAAATCTTTTAGCTTTTGAATGAACACATCTATTACAGTAGAATGTCATGTTAATTTGGTTATGGGGCAATAAACTGTTAAATTAAAAGATAAGAATTTGTTACAAGAATGAATGCCAAAGCTAGTCATGTATGAGACCGTGATTACAGTTGACATGGCAAGGTACAGATATGGAAAGACTATGAGCCACACCAAGTACTAAAAGCTCCTACTTTTAAATAAACTTGGCCTGCAACTCTTTGCTAAGACTAATGGACACCGCAGAATTATATTCTTGGAGTAGTGTTCGGGTCGGAAAGGAAGGCATCCAATTAATTGGAAAGATAAGGGGAAGTGTATGAAGATTGTGGCAACACATTGGCTAGAATTCAAACCCATACAGGAGATACATGACTCCAGATTATTGTAGAGCATTATGTAATTCAATGGAAGGTGCACTAAATAAGAATGCATTGAGAATCACACTGGTGCATAAGTGATATAATGGCATACTAAGTGCAATGGTTGAATATGTTTGGTAAGTACATGCATATATATATTATTGCATGGAAATAATTAGGTTGATGGTTGAAATGTTGCTAACCCATGAAATTGAGAGCATTTCAGGAACCGTTAAACACTGCAACAGGAAAGATACAAGCCAGGTAGTCACAAGAAAGGAGACTACATAAAATTTTATGAACATAAAATTTTATGTTCAAAATTGAAATATGAACTTATCGCTGTTAACAAGGGATGATATGCATAGAATGACGAAATAATTCTATTGGGCAAGCTTGTTTGGTACTGTGGATTGAATTGCCGTGCATGTTCTTAGAATTTTTGCACAAGATGTTGTACATATTGAATTATGATGTACATAAAATATCGACAATTTGTTGGCGATGCAAGACAAGTCTTGCGAGTACCAGGCGCTTTGTGTCAGGAAACACGACGACCGATTCATAATGGCAACAACCAAGATAAATCAAGAAATAGGATGTCATGTTTTTGAAATAAAAGTTGAATTTCCTTTCGAATTAATCTGGAATTCCTAAATGAATTCTGTATGTTCTCTCATGATAACAACATGTGGTTGATGCGCATGAGATGATGCCGATAAAAGTTAAAATTGTTGGCTACAAAGAGTAACTCGGGAAGATGCTGCTTGGAAAACCTTGAGGGCGCTGAACTCGGAGCCACGCAGGTGCTCTCTAAGACTTCCGGTCCGGTTTGTTCTTGCAACCCAAGGTAAGGATGTATTACAGCCTAAGGATTGTCCATGTGATCAGAAGGCGCATTCTCCTAGGTGGAACATGCATGTGGGGAAATGAGACCATTGGTTGGAGTGTCAGCCGGTGTCTCGTACCTTGGCCTAGACCATGTGGATATGATCTGTGGACCATGGCTATCTGGGGAAGCCATTAACGATGGAGTCATAGCTCCGCTCCGGGGTGGGAGGTCTTTTCACTCAAAGATAAGTACAATTTCATTTTATTATATGATGTGTATATTGTATACAGCTTTAATGTTATTGAATTTGTTTGTATATACATACATATGCATTTCATAAATGATTGCATTATTGCACTTACCCATCGCATTCCAAGGTATCTCATATTTCATTACTTAAGAAATCTATACTTGATGCTAATCATGTAATCGACAGGAATGTGATTCAGGTGGAACTGTAGCGTCCCGCAAGGACAGAAAGAAAACAACTCAAAATCGAAAGCTATAGAGCTTGTAAAGGCACAGTGGACCTGGTACGGTCCTCGAGGATGCGACATCGGAGCATGAAGAAGTTATGCGTGTGGAGTACCCACATCTTTTTGACGATTTTGAAAGGCTTGCATATCGTTGTGTTGCACCGAGGACAAGGAAAATAAGGGAGGGGATTGTAGTGTCCCCAAGCGTCGAGCCCCGGGATGTAAACCATGTTCTGAAAGAGATTGTAAATATGTCTATAGGTCAGGAGCCAAGTTTTGTATAAGTCGATAGGCTTATGTATTTGATTAGTCCAGAGAGCCTAAATTTTAAAGGCCGTGACCGTGAGATACTTCTGTGTATGTATGCGTGTCAATAATAAAATATAAATACCGCGTAATTCTAACCACGAAGTGAAAGAGTGATGGGGATCGAAGGCCCACATAGTGGGCAAGGGATTATGGTCTAGAAGGTGGGAAAAGGGCCGGTGTTGAACTCAGGCTAAGCCTAGGGGTTTAGGCCCGAATAATATTTTAATATTATTTCCGCAAAAACGAGCCATGTGACATATTATTTTCATCTCAAGTCCTTTGGAAGCGACACGGATTACCTAAGTGGTAGGTAGAAGGTACACGGATGGAACACATGTGCTCCCGGTGGTGACAAGGTGTCAACCCTGCATGCAAACATAAGAGCCGAGAGGAACCGCAGGTGGGGATCTTCGCCATTCGACCAAAACCTCTAAGCGTGAACCCATACGACTTCCCGGCAGATTACCCAGCTTCATCCTCCCAACTGCAGGCACCAGGTCGTATACGATAGCGACCTTATGTTCATCCCCGAAAAGTCGAAAAGCCCGTGGTGGATTTCAAAATACCCCGATACAATCTCGCCCGGGAGAGGTTGAGTCTCCTGTGGTTCCCGGATGGCGTCACGCTTCCCGACCAACATCGCGGAGACCATGCGCCATTGTTGAGTCTGTGCAAGAAGCCCGTGGTTCTCCCGGGGCCTGATTGCTGTACACGCACGTGGATCGCGGCGCGGCTTTACCGCTGTGAACTCGCGTTTAGCTTGTGTGTAACCTTCTCTCCAGTGAGGGAGGATTGTGGTTTGAAGAGGCAGTTGTCAAGCTCATGAGCAACTCTTTCTAGGTGAAAGAGTTTGTCAAGTGTTTTCTTTCCAGAGTGTCCAAAGACCACTACTTGGCTCGGTGGATTCTCCTGACCTACCAAGGTCGGTGACCCAGAGCAAGGGTTAGCACCATGGACTGTATGCGGTGAAGGTGTATACCCCATGCGAACTAGCATGTGGGGAAATGAGGGTCTAGTAGTAGTGGGCGAAGATGGCATCTTTGGGAAGAATCCTTCTAGATATTTCTGTGGATGTCTTCCCCAGAATCTCACCAGCCTAGGACTTTGCCTTGGGGTGGAGCTCGTCCCAACTCGTGGGTGACCCAATGCTGAGAGTGATGAACATTGTATCTAAGGAGGTTCGTGGAAGGCTTGCACTCGGTTGGTGTTTTCTACAGCTGCTAAAAGATAAGTATTTGAATTATGCTTTAATTGTGTTGCGCGTGGACCGGGTCAAGCTTATGTATCATGTTTTCCTTACTGGTAAACAGAATTGTTAAATGCTATGTAATGTGTGATTATAGCAGTAATGAGATATTTTTCACTCTGTATTTTAAATGTGCTTAATTATGCTTAAATGCATGTGGTTATATTGGCCTGCGTTTATTATTAAAAAAGTGTGTAATATTACAAGAGCTGCTAAACTCTTGGTTCTTTAAATCTTGTGCACTACAAATTGGTATCGAAAGAATTGGTACACTACAAATTGTATCAGAGCAATTGGCATAATGCTAAGTTATTTTGTACTCAGATCCATTAACGATCCATTGTTATTTGTCTACAAGAAGGTCCTCCATCTTTCAACTTCCATAGCTCGTTTTACCGTTGAACTTTTCTATATCGATTCTAGAAGAACTTGAAATTCTTCTTTTTGCACTCAAATCACCAATGCAAAAGCTCCCACTAAACCCAAGTTTATCACATACCCAAGATAAACTTGATCTATCAAGACCGAGCCAAACCCTCAACAACAAAGGCGTCCCTCTGAAGCCAAAAATGAGCTCTGATACCACATGTAAGTTTTAAACCTATGAAGTAAAGCAATGCATATAGATTCTTAAGAAAAACATAATTTAATCAATGGCTCATTCACATAGTACACAAATATTTATACCAGAAACCCTCAACCGAGAAAACCTTTCTTATATTCATTATATCGAATTTCACCATTCATTATACAATATATACAATGTTTTTAGGTATTCTGTAGATACTAAAATCCTAATCCCTAAAACCAAGATTATTTTTAGTAAACCTCTAAAAGTAACAAAAACCATGCAAAAAATAATAATTTTGGGGCGCTACCCCGAACGTTGTGCGTAACCAGGGGGGGGCATACCTGCCCCCCCCTAGGAAACGCCCGGCGCACACAACACAAACATAGCACTACTACGAGGGATCGTCAGACGCAGTTGTCTTATCTGACGCACCCACACACACACATGCAAAGAATATAACACATACCCAACAATGTGATTATATTATTTAGATTGACATGGATATATTATTACATATATGAAAGGAATCAATCAAGATATATTATTACATTTTTTTTCCTCATAAAACAAGCGTAAATTTTATTCATCCAAAGAGATTAAATTTACATTTTGTAGAATATATGTTGCCATGTATAAATTCCTTCAACATAAGAGGTCTAGATTGCAGCAAGGGGTACTGAGGAGCCACAAAACCCTATAGTGATCTTCTCTTTTAAGAGAAAAAACTAGTCATACAATGTTACAAAAAATAAGCTCAGATCATATACAAAAAGAAATCCACTGTAATTCCACAAATTGTATAGCTCAGAATATACATAAAGAAAAAAGTCTAAAGATAAAACAAAAAAAGCTAGTCAATTCTTGTTGAAATAAGATAAGATCCCCTTAAGTTGAGTACTGCTGGGGAGATCCTTATTGAAAGGCCTATGATAGTAGTCATAGTGGTTTCCCTTATTGAATTCAATGATCAACCATTGCCACTAACAATGATTTCTAAGAGTAACGACTAAATTAATGGTGATTGCTCCTTTCTATGGCTCAAATGAGTATGACAACTCACACCCCATTGGTAAAGATGATGAGCAGATTCTCATTGTAAGACCCCACAATTTCATTGATGATGTTGAGCCATTTGACTGTAAATGTAACGACGCATGCCTTGACGCCTTTCGATCATGCGGGTATGCGGGTAAGCGGTGACAACATATACCCTTCTTCAAATCACTGCACACAGACTATCACGACCTCCACTCCACGAGTCTCCTTCAATAAATTTGCAACATGTTTCTTTTATTGGTATGGCTGCCCCCTCAGACTGACAACAATGGATTCATAATCTTCTACGCAACAACTACTATTCTAACACACCTATGCTAATCTACTCCTACAATAGATTAATCTCACATTTTTTTCATATTCCTTGGCCTTCACGTGAGGGAGTCAAATCCATATGAGCTCCGATACCAATTTAGAAATTGGGAGAGTAGTCATATTTGTAGACAAACAAAACTATTCTCTTATATTATAAAACACACAAATATAAATACATTAATCTTGGTCTTAAGATATATTGATTATCTTATCCATACAATCTATTTAGTTGAACGAATTTCTCAAACTCATATATAAATAGGATCTAAGATCTCCCCTATATCTAACAAACTCCTAAATATCTCACTTAGAGATAATCTTTACATTACAATTAACAAACCATAATCTTAACAATATGATGAAGAATATCTCATATTAAGTAAAAAAGACAAATAAAAGTTAATTACTCTAACAATTGTATTTTTTTCTATTAATAACATTAAACATTTTTACATTATTATATATTTTTTATTTAAATATGTTTAAAAATTATGTTGAATGATTACCAACTTAAAGATAATGTCATTGTCCTTGTCATTAGTGTTCATTGGAAAGGAAAAATATTGATTTAGTCTCTAATGCTAAGCCATAATAAGTTCCTTCTACTTATGTTTAATATTGAATAAAACATTACTTGATTCAAATATTAAAACCTCACGAAAATAATCCAACTACTAGCACACACAATTCCTTGTATGTTTTAATGCCTCTTGTTACACTTAAGTAAATGACTTGTTGTATCACGAATTAATGCAATACATATTGTTGTATCTCGAATTAATACAATACATAGAGTAAAAACTTTAAGAAACTTAATATATAGAAAGTCTAACAAATCAAAGGAGAAGAAAAAATCGTTCAAATACTATTGGTGTGAATGTATTAATCAATACTAATAACCAAATACTATTGGTGTGAATGTATTAATCAATACTAATAACCTTTATGAACTTTATTTTGTCACGTTTAATGATTGCACTTAAATTTTTATGAATACGTTTATATATAAAATAATTCATAATAATCTAAAAAAACTTAGGTATCCCATTTTATTGGTTACATCTATATCTTTACATATATGTAAGGATTGAGAATTAAAAAAACATGGATAATGGATACATTATTTTATTGAATACGTTGAATTTTTATATGTTAAAGATTTTAACATTTTATTAAAATAAGTATAGATATAAAGCATTTTAATTAATTATTTTCAAGATAATAAAAACTTTTATCTATTAATATTGGTCGTATTTATGTTTTGCATTTTTTTAAGTATAATGAATACAAATATAAACCATTTTAATTAATTATTTTCAAGATAATAAAAGTTATTAATATTGGTAGTATTTATGTTTTGGATATTTTTAAGTATAGATATAATGAATAAAGATATAAAGCATTTTAATTAATTATTTTCAAGATAATAAAAGCTTTTATCTATTAGTGTTAGTCGTATTTATGTTTTGGATTTTTTTAAGTGATTCAAATTTGTTTTTAAAATAAAAATAGTAATTTTTTTATAATATATTTTGTTTTGATTTGTATTTATATTTATATTGAAAAAATAATTTTACTTTGTATTTGTAATT
>SNQJ01S0094406.1:18821-50858 GCA_010110895.2 Picea sitchensis
CTTGTCTAGGGTTTCCTTCAATTCTTTGCTTCCTTCCGGAGGATTCTAGTCTCGTCATAGGTCATCATAGAGGTTCATACCTCCCAAAGCTACCATAATATTAACACCTCACAGGGTATTCAATAACTTTGTTTCTTACTGAACTTAACACAGTTCTTATGTGCACACTTGCACCATCTCAATGCCCACCTGACAGAGCTCTACAAAGTTTTCAGTAACTCTGGTTCTCTCTGAACTCGATAAAGAGTTCTTCCTGTGCACTCCTTACATTTCTACTGGTGAAGGTTCAACGATATTCCTCCCGAGCTTTCCTTTGAGGTTAAATCTCTGTCAACGCACTCTTTGCAGACTGCGTGCACTCCTTGCACTCAGAAACTCAAAGGTGAGAAACAATTGAAACTCATGTAATATTTCACCAGTTATGCATTCAAACCATGAAAATGCATAAAAACATAAAATGGACACATAAAACACACGATATGTAGGAAAAATTGTGTTTCTATTATCTCTGTGTACCTATACAGATGTTTACTTAAACTAGACTGTAACAGAGTCCCAGTTTTATCTATCTCTCTCTCTCAGAACTATTCTACCTCATGCGTCTGCTAAGACTCTCTATCCTCTCCCTTTTGAAATCTGATACAAGATCTCCTTACAAAAGAGGGGCTCTGCGAACTTTTCCTCTCTCACCTAACCTCATCTATTACATTGAAGTTTCATAAATGTTTACCGACACCTGACTACGATCTGAGCTTTCTACAAGAAACTCTTTAAGGAAATCCAACCACTACCTGTACAAAGGCATGGCCCAACATTTACAACCTTACAACACACAAATCCATATAGGATTATTTCAAATTTAAAAATGGGAGCGTTAATGCATCTCCCTTTCTCCATTGCGTGTTTGCGTGCTGGCGCATTTACTGAGGTGGAGCGATGCTCCTGCATTAGAAATAGCACGCATTCTACAAGAGTTTAGAAGTGGATAAAATCAAAGTTCAAAAAATATTTTTTGTAAAATGTGTTTATTTGATTTTATTATTGTTCTTTGTGATCTACCCATTAAGAGAGGGTGTTAGAATCCTTAATGGCGTTAGAATTAATGCTTACATTAGAATCTATTTGGGTTTGTTAGATATTGTTGAGATATTGTGTCAACCTTTATCTCCAAAGTTGAAATAAGTTAGATCTCACAACAAATATATAAATGTATTATATATCTTAATAATATATATTTATTATATATATTTTTAATTGTAAAATATCTTCCATAATATATATTTATTATATATAATTTTGATCACTAATCATACTCATACTAATTATTAAGAATATCCATTGATAACATATATTGATTATGTACATTAAAATATTCATGAATGATATATGTTAAACTCATACTAATTATTAAGAATATCCATTGATAACATATATTGATTATGTACATTAAAATATTCATGGATGATATATGTTAATTATGTACAATAAACATATTATTCTACTTAACAACTTAACATATAATTTTACTTACTATAGATTTTTATTTGTTTCACAAGTTAATTTATAATTTTATTATTTAGTTTGAGTTACAATAAACATATTATTCTACTTGACAAGTTAACATATAATTTTACTTATTATAGATTTTTATTTTTATTTGTTCTACAAGTTAATTTATAATTTTACTATTTAGTTTTAGTTTAGTGTTTATGAATATAAAGTTTATTTTAATTTTAATTTATTATTTAATGAAATTAAATCATATTTAAACATTAGATTTCAAAATTTATTTATATTAATTTTATTAATGGGTTTAATAAATAATAACATTTTTATTTAAAAATCAAGTATTTAAATACAAAAGAGTAAGAAATGTGAACCCTAAAAAAAAATACTGTCATGAACTCAAACTCCCCTAAGAGAAAAAACTATTTAGCATAGGCTCCCACACTCCCACAAAAGAGAAAAGACCCACTATTAACCAGTCCAGACTCCCACCCAAGGGAAAAGACCCACTATTAATCAGTCCATCATGAGTCAATAACCCAAGAAATCGACAATGAAAAGATAAGCAGCCTTAATAACATAGGGACACAAAGAGTTACTAGTGCTGATGAGAAATGAGATCCATAACAGTAGATAATAGAAATCAACTACCATCGCGCCAGAATGTCCACCACAACTCAGGAGGGGGAGCCAACACTCCATTGAGATGCCCCTTTTGAAGCCTGTGTGAGAACTGACCAAAACTTAGTATGAAGGTAGCCATCGACACCATAAATACACTTTAAAGATTCGCAACCTGAGAATGTTGTCATCCAGAAGTCATAACTGAGTACAACCATGCATAGAGGCCAAAAGTGCCATTGAGCAAAACAACCCAAACCTGCCCAAGAATTAGAACAACGTGCCATCATTCATAGCCAAACTAGAGTGTTGTCCAGCTAAAAAAAACCAAACCTAAAAGCTACCATCCACATTCACAAACAATATCAAACATAAAAAAAATTATTTAAAAGTCGAAAACAATTATTTGATTGCTAAAATCTATTGAAGTGTACATACCTTATCTTACCTTACTCTATTCTCCTTTGGATTTGGATTTGAATTCCTCACTCTTTTATATTTATAAATATAAAAGGTTTACTTTTACAAAGCTTAATTTTTTTAACTTAATTAATTAATCCTTTAAAAAATTAAGACTAGAAAATTGATACTGAATGGTCAGTTGAGAATTCAGTTAAATTTACCTTTATTAGTTAAAAACCTACCAGCTAATCTGCTAATTAAGAACCTGAAATTGCAAAAACAACTCATTAATCATATTCTTCCAGCTGAAGGAACTCCTAAAAACTTAAATATAAGTAATATTTTTTTTAGCTAGTGATTAGTACATTTAATCTCGCTGTCTCATAAGTAATAGAATGATTCTGCCATCCTTAACTTAATTGTTAAAAAACAAAATATATTTTAAAGAAAGATAAAATTAGATGGAAAATTTAAAATTTACAATATATATGTGATATGTTTCATATTAATATGTATATCTTCTAATTTGTTTTTGACAGTTTATACACATAAACAGTTTTTAATTTGAAGTGAACGTCACTGTAAATTAGTTTTTAATTTGAAGTGAACGTGACTGTATATTAATGTATATCTTCTAAATGTTTTTAAGTATATCTTCTAAATGTATATTAATGTATATCTTCTAAATGTTTTTAAGTATATCTTCTAAATGTATATTAATGTATATCTTCTAAGTGTATACACATAAACATAGTTTTTAATTTGAAGTGAACGTCACTGTATTTACAGCCAGCCGTCACATACGATCCGAAAATAAACCGCTACCTTCATTCATATAATATATTTATTCAAATTTTTTTTGACCGTTTATACGCTGAAGACAGTTTTTTATTTGAAGTGAACGACATTTCAATTTACAGATATATATTCTGCATAAAAACACTACACGTGAAGAAAGGACACTATCAGTGCCAGTGCAAGAAGAAGAATGAGCTGTCCACTGTCCTGATCCGACCGAAGAAGAAGAGGAGGAATTGAGACAGAGGAATCCCAGCCGTTACCAGAGACAGAGGGGGCAGAATAGCGTCACCATAGGCAGCCCGACATCTGCAGGACGAAGAGAAGCAGCCAAAGGAAGCAATCGCAGAGCAGAAATTTATTTTCAGCCTATCACCATCTTTGTGTAATACATTATAATTATGATTCGCCTAAATTCTATAAGATAAAATTATTTTACCTTAAAAATCGCCAAAAATTTATAAAAACTATATAAAATCCTTAGAAATTTGAATATTTTTACAAAAATATTGCCAATCATTTATAGTTAGCATATGAAGGATTAGTAAGATTCACCAAGATTTCTAAATTTAAAAATAAATTGCCATCCTTAAAATCATCCCTAATCACCATCGTCATCATATTTAGTGTATATTTAATTCATTATAATTATATTTATTTAATGTTGATTAAAGTTTTTTTAAATAAAACAATTTATTAGGTTATTTATATATTGATATCCACCATAAGCTCAATTGGAACTATAGCTTTGAAAAAAAGATAAATGGAGGGTGAAAATCTTATTATGGGTTAGAAAACAATTGTAAATTAGCAGACCTTTGGCTTTGGAATAAAAAAAAATACTCCTCTTTCACATCTCATCACTTGAGTTATCTTATATGGATTTGAAGTTTGAGTAGCTAGAGTTATCTTATATGAATGTGAATTTTGGGGTTGTAGTATAATGATAGAACATATCCAAAATAATTTAAATAATTTTATAACTTGTAATCTTAAAATTAAGGGCAATACACCCTATCCTATCCTCCTCATAGAAACAATTCTTTCCCCCATTGCATTGCTATTATTAGTTACCTAACGTATAAGAACAAAACAAACAACATGGATGACAATCTAGTCTCCCCAAAATTGCTTCAAACTCTAGCCAAAGCCACCAACCCCTCAAGATAAAATCACAGTGCAAAGTGCAAAGAAGAAAATCAACATTATTAAAATAAGAACAAACTCTCTCGGTGTTGGACAACTCCCAAAACTCCATGAGGTGAGAGAATCTGTCACCTTTGTGACATTAAGAGGGTAGAATATGAAAAACTCTTCCTCTTGGATTGCCCTACCTATACCCATATTATATCCCAATCTAAAAATATTTTCTACAATACCAACCTTCATAACATCCTAATTCACCAAAACTATGGTGATCTCGAAACTGAGCATAGAAATACAATTTTAAAGAAATTGAAGTAATCTATTACCTTCTTACTTAGAAATAATGGATATTAGTTGCGGTGTTTATTTAGGATTTAGTTGAGGTTCATCCTATATATTGTACTCTTCATTGATTCTATAAAATGCACGACGTTGCTTTGCCTTTGATGGCCTTGAGGTGTTGTCTCGCCTGAGAGCAATCGGTTCCATTTCATCCTTCCTATTTCAAGTTGGTCTCTAATACCCCAAGGACATGCCCCAATTGCATTATGAATTGTAATTATGTTTTATAGGCTGGTGAGCCAAGTTTATACAAGATGGTGGGCTTATGTGATTATTATGTCAGAGAGCCTAAGTGTTGAAGGCTAAGAGCCTGATTTTTGTACATGTAATGATGCACATTATTAATATAAAAACATCTGTGTGTGTGGAACGACCACGATGAATGAGTGATGGGGGACTAAGCTTCCAAAAATTCAGGGTAAGGGAGAGGGGGTTGAAAGGTCAGAAGAGGGGATAAGCTTGAGGGCTTAAGTCTTGGAGATGATAATTTATTATTATTATTCTAAAGTGGTGTGAACGGTATGTTTTATTTATCCTAAGTCCTAGGAGGGACAATGCATGTAGCTCCAACGTGTGCAAAAAGATAACACATCCAGCTCCAGGAAGACAAGTGTTAACCTGGGTGCATGCGGTTAAAAATTGAAGTGTTAGCTGAGTTTGGGGTTCCTCCTCCATTCTACCGTCGACTGTCTGAACCATGAATTCCGTCTGACCTCTGTATGCATACCTCACGCAGCCCTGAAACTCAAGCCTGTGTTGTTTTCGTGAGGAGCCGATACACCTCTATCTAAGCCATCGAGTCTGTGTTAGACCTCTGCATGGATTGCTTGTTACACATCCACGAAACCAGAGACGTGAGTTTGCCTAGTATTGTTGGATGGGAAAACTGAATGTCCCGTAATTCCTGAGCCTTGTTATGCTATAGCGTCAGTCTGTCACCAGTTTTTGGAAGCTCGTGCCTATGTTCCCAATTGACTATTGTGGGCACGCAGTGCTTGATTGGATGTGGCTTTCTGGCTAGGGTATGTTTGTGTTGAGCCTCATGGTTTTTCGACTACGTTGGAAACTGAGTTGAAGGAAACAGGTTGCCAAGCCTATGAGCGACTCTCTCGAGGTGAGAGAGTGCGCAGAGGAAGTGAGAACTCCTGGAAGAGGTCCTGTAGCTGCCATAGAGCTCATAGACTTTTGGTATGGTCTGTTGTTGAAGCCCAAGGTAAGGGATGTTAGCAACCGAAGGAATGTCCGGGTGACAGTGAAGGTGTATACTCCTAGGGTGGGATAGGCATGTGGGGAAAAAGAGTCTATGAGCAGTGGGCGTAAGTGACTCCTGGGAGGGAATCCTTCCTCTGTCACTATGTGTCTTCCCATTGAACTTGCCTAGCCTAGGATTCCCTGCCCGGTGGAGCTTAGTCCTAGCTCGAGGGTGACCTATTGCTGAGAGTGATGAGCAACGCGGTCTAAGGTTGGGAGGCGTGGAAGGTCTGCACGCAGTTGGTGGGATTTCCACTGTTTCAAAGATAATATTAGTTGGTGCTTAATATTGTGTTTTTGAAGGCCTGCGATGCTTATATGTTATCATGTATTTTGTTGCGCATATGAATTATTTTTAATGTCCTTGATGATGTATATTAGCAGTAATCATGTGCTTAATCTGTGTTGTTTGGTTAAATATGTTAATTAGATTTAATATGCATGTTATAGATTAAGTATGAGAATGTTCCGCATAGTAGCGTTGCCTGACAAGTGGGTTGATGGACGAGGACATTACAATATGGTATCAAAGCCATGTTTTTAACGCTGAGCCTGGATGTGCCGAATAATTGGTCTTTGGACCCAAGGTATCGAGTGGAAATTGTGTTGGAGGAACCAATTTCAAACCTTAGATTGTTCCTGAGCGCCAAGGAGTTACCTGGCCGTGTTACAAAGCCCATGAGGGGTAGTAGTAGGATAAAACCGCAACCATTGATCAACTATAAAGGAGAAGATCTGGACCATCGAATCCATGTCCAGATACTTAGGAGAGCGTACATAGGAGATCATATCTGGGCCATCAGATCTGAGCGCGTGGACCAATAGTTGTTGGATCCAGGGAACATGCAGAAGGTTTAAAACCCTTTTGAGTTTCACAGGAGTGTGGAAATCGCGATACGCGAAGCGCCGACATCATCAGGACCATCCATCGGGAGGGACGTGTGGAGAGCGGTCAACCTTTCACTGAATTGTGACTTGAACATGTCAAAGGGAAAGTTTGTGAGAATTCGTGAAATGTGAATTCGCGATTGGATCACAACCATTGATCGAGGAGAGATATGGATCGTTAAATGTCCAGGAAGAATATTGACATTTTGGGAATTAGGAGAAGTGGGGTGCGTAGAGGCATAAATGCCTGGAACTCGAAACCCCAAAGTCCCGAGAGAGATATACACCATAGATCTGGAGAAAAGATCTCGACCGTTGGATCGAGCAAAAGAACAGAGCGTAATTTCTGGAGTTTGGTTGTCGGGAGAAATGGGATGTTTTGACGCACAAACTCTCGATGCTCGAAATCGCAAAATCCCGAAGAGTCGAAGTAGTGAGTCGGGCTGACGTCACTTGGATGGTGTGGACATGATGGATGTGTACCATGTACCAGTGGGCTCGAAGGAAAAGTAGACGCATTGGAGCTGGAGGGTGTCACCCGAGGTAACGTGGACTGTTGATCAACCCGACTTCGCAAAGTTCGGTAATCAGAACTCTGAGAGATGGTTGTGTGTGCTTTGAAATATCCAAAACCTGAAACCTTGAACTTTCGTTTAGAGAACCTTGTAGATATAACACTTGGTCACGAACCTTGGTAACGAGGGGTTGAAGAAACAAATGAAAAGGGCTATGGCCTGAATTTCCTATGGAGCCGAGCAGAGCTCAGAAAACTCATGAAATCTGAACGTTTGCTTAATTCAGATTTGTTTATGAATGCTGTGGGATTTTTTAAGGAATAATGGAGTGAAAAATTTTGGAGGCCTGGATGTTGTGTTGCAGAAGATTAGTGAGTTCTAGAACTGATTAGAATTTCCACGGAGTTCAAAGAAATGGAAGAGTCACATAATGCTTTCAATTCAGAAAACGAAAGAGAAGAAATGGACGTCCACTTGGGAGTTGAATGATCAAACTCCAATGGGCACGAAAAAGAGATAGATAAAGAAGGAAATCTGAGGAAGATCATTGAAAAATTATAGAAAGATGCCCAAACTTGCTAAGCAGATAGTAGGAAGCTCAGGAAAACTAAGGAAAAACAAGGAGAATTCAACGTAATTTTGTTAAAGAGTTTGGAGATAATAGAAAGGAAGTTGGATAAGGAGAGTGACTCGAGCAGAACAAGGAGTCACCGAACTTCTGAGGGGAGAAGATCAAGGAGTGCTGGTAGACACCATCATCACTCCCAAAGTCACTCCAAGATAAGGGCACACAGTAGTTCAAGCCCATCTCCTACCAGAAAGAACAGGAGATCTGGAGTGGATGAACTGAAGGGTGAAATGAATAAGATTAAGCCTCCTACATTTGATGGAGAACATAAGAAGGAGGAAGATGACGAAACATGGTTTCTTGGCATGAGGAAATATTTTCAACTGTAGAATTATTCCTCTCATGCAGAAGGAAGAATTGCAATGTATCAACTGAAGGGAAAGTCATCCATGTGGTAGGATAAGCTTGTGCAGGTGCAACACATTAGAAATAAATATATCACTTGGAAAGAATTCAAGAGGTATTTCGATAAGAAGTATTTGACTAAGAGATATTATGATAGAAAGATGAAAGAGTTCTTTGAACTCAAGCTAGGCAGCATGACCATTGATGAGTATGAACATAGGTTTCTGGAATTGCTAAAGTATGTTTCATTCATCAAAGATGAAACTGTCAAGATTCAGAGATATCTAAGTGGATTTCCACCTTCCATTGGGGACAAGATCCAGTATGATGACTCCAAGACCATGGAAGAGATGATAATGAGGGCGAAATGCTTATATGGACAACAAAAATAAAATCCTACCTTCTAGAAGGCTTGGGAAGACAAGAAGAAGTTTAAGAAAGAGCCGAGGTAGAAAGGAACTAAGTCATCCTTTTTTAGAAACAATCCTCAGGGACATCCATCTTTTAGAGAACCCAGAAAAGTTGAAATGGGTGGGCAAACACCAAGACAGACACCTATGGAGTGTTGGGGTTGTAAAGGAAACCATAGGTCTAGAGATTTCCCCCACCGAAATGATAAAGCGAGAGTCGTCCACAATGTTCAACAAGAAGAAACAATGGAGGACATGGGTAGTAGAATGCCAAGGATATATGCAGCCCTGGACAACAAGCAAGATGAATTTCAATCGCACATGATTGAAGTAGAAGGTATGATTAACAACGATGCCTTTACTATTTTAGTTGATTTTGGGGCTAGCTATAGTTATATAGATCCTACAGTGGTCGAAAGTTTTCATTTAACGAGAAACAAACATGAAAATTCTTGGTTAGTGCAGCTGGCTACATGAACCAAGAGGAAAGTCACTGAGTTGGTTAAGTCCTGCCCTGTGGGCATGAATGGACTGAGCACGGAGGCTGAATTGAAAATTCTGCCTATAGGCTCTTATGACTGTTTAATTGGGATGGACTGGTTGGACCAACACCATGACATCCTGGACACATTCACTTGCCTGGATGAGGAAGGGAACTGGAAAAAAGTCCAAGGAATTCCTAGAGCTATTGTTGTTAGAGAAATCTCAACAATGCAACTGAAGAAGTGCTACAAAAAAGGATGTCAATTATTTTAAGCCCATGTGGAGGAAACACATAAGGATAAGGTGTCAAGTATCAGAGATCATGTGGTACTAAAGGAGTTTGAGGATGTATTCCAAGAGGTACCAAGATTACCCTTGAAAAGAGATATTGACTTCTCTGTAAACTTAATGCTTGGAGGAACTCCAGTGTCAAAATCTCCTAACATAATGAGTACACCGGAGCTGAAAGAATTGCAATTACATCTTGAAGAGATTCTGAAGAAGGGATACATACGCCCAGGTGTGTCATCTTGGGGTGCCCTGGTTCTATTCGTGAAGAAGAAGGACAAAACATTGAGATTGTGTATCGATTTCAAACAATTGAACAAGGTAACTGTAAAGAACAAGTATCCTCTACCGAGGATTGATGACCTCTTCGATCAGTTGAAGGATGTGAAGATATTTTCGAAGATAGAACTCAGGTCGGGATATCACCAGGTAAGGGTAAAGGATGAAGACATAAAAAAGACCACCTTTAGAACCAGGTATGGTCATTACGAGTTCACAGTGGTGTTGTTTGCGCTGTCAAACACACATGTTGTTTTTATGTGCTTGATGAATGGTGTATTCAGGGACTATCTGGACAAGTTCGTCATAGTCTTCCTGGATGAAATTTTGGTGTATTCCAAGATGAAGGAAGAGCATGAACAACATCTTAGGATGGTGTTGTAGGTGCTAAGAGAGCGCCATCTATATGCCAAGTTGAGCAAGTGCTCGTTTTATCAGGAGAATATCCATTACTTGGGGCATAGTATTTCAAAGGATGGGATAGTTGTAGATCCTGAGAAGATTAAGGCCATTAGGGAATGGTCAACACCAAGGAACGTGACGTAAGTCAGATCCTTTATGGGTCTACCTGGCTATTACAAAATATTTATTGCAGGGTTCTCAAGGATATCTCACCCTATCACTTCCTTGCAAAGGAAGGAGAAGAAGTTTTAGTGGAAAGACGATTGTGAGAGAAGTTTTCAGCGATTGAAGCAATTGTTAACTAGTGCTCCAATCCTGAGGATTGCAGACCCAAATGAAGATTTCATGGTATGCACCGGTGCATGCAAAGAAGGACTGGGAGGAGTCCTCAGTTAGAATGGATTCATAATTTGTTATGAATACAAAAAGTTGAAAGAGCATGAAAGGAACTACACAACTCATGATTTGGAGTTAGCGGCCATCATTCACGCTCTGAGGAAAATGAGACATTACCTCATGTGAAGGAGGTTTGAATTGAGAACGGACCATAATAGTTTGAAGTATTTGTTTGATCAACCAACATTGAACACTAGGCAAAGTAGGTGGTTAGAATTTCTCTGTGAATACGATTTTGATATCAAGCATATCAAAGGGAAGGATAATAAAGTGGCTGATGCACTCAACAAGAGAGTACATGAATTACATGCTACAACCATTAGCATGTATCAAAGTGATATAAAGACCAGAGTTTTGGAAGTTGCAAGCGCCGATTTGTAGTACATGGAATTGGTAGCAAAGCTACAAAAAGGTGAAATGTCACAGAAAGTGGAAAATTATAAGTTAGAGCCTGATGGAATACTACTGTACAAGAACAAAGTTTATGTACCTAATGTCCAGGTTTTGAAACTTGCGATTCTGAGAGAAATGCATAGCGTGCCTTATGATGGGCACCTTGGATATCAGAAGACTGTGGCAGCAGTCAAGAGCCATTACTTTTGGCTAGGTATGAATAAAGAGATCGTTGAATACATCGCCAGATGTATGGAATGCCAAAAGGTTAAAGCTGAGCATAGACACCCAGTAGGGTTGCTTCAACCCTTACCCATTCCTGAGTGGAAGTGTGAGGTAGTGACAATGGATTTCATCACAAGATTTCCCAGAACATGCAAGCAACATGATTCAATCATGGTGGTGGTGGACAAGCTTACGAAAGTTGCCCATTTCATTCAGTTAAAGACTACTCAGAAGGCAACGGAGGTTGCTTGTATTTTTATGAAGGAAGTGGCACAATTGCATGAAATTCCCAAGACAATTGTGTCTGACAGAGACCCGAAATTTACCTCAAATTTCTGGAAAGGGTTATTCAAGGGATTCAGAACGAATATGAATTTTAGTACATCCTATCATCCCGAGTCAAATGGGCAGACAAAGCAGGTGAATCAGGTGATATAAGACATATTGAGGATGTATGCGATGGATAAACCATCGAAATGGGAAGACTACCTACACTTGGAAGAGTTTGCCTACAACAATGGGTATCAAACATCATTGAAGATGAGCCCATTTGAAGAACTTTATGGCAGAAAGTGCAATACCCCAATAAGCTGGGACAATTCAACTGACAGAGTAGTAGTTGGGCCAGATTTGCTCAAGGAAATGGAAGAATAGATGCAAAAAATTAAGCAGAATTTGGAAGCTTCCCAAGACAGGCAGAAAAGTTATGTTGATAAAAACAGAAACCACAAAGAGTTTAAAGTGGGAGATCATGTTTTTCTGAAAATAAAAGCCAATAGAAGTTCCCTGAGGCTGGGAAATTGTTCCAAGTTGGCAGCCAGATTTTGTGGGCAATTTGAAATCCTAGAAAGGATTGGGCCAGTTGCATATATGCTTGCATTACTTGCATACATGACTATACATAATGTGTTTTATGTTTCATTACTTAAGAAATATATACCTGATCCTAATCATGTGATTGACTGGAATGTGATTCAGGTGGAACAAGAAGGTGTCCTGCAAGTGCATCATGTGCGCATATTGGACCGAAAAAGCAAACAACTCTGGAATCGAGCCATAGGGCTTGTAAAGGTCCAGTGGACCTAATTTGGTCCCGAGGACGTGACATGTGAGCATGAAGATGCTATGCGGGTAGAATACCTCCATCTTTTTGAAGATTTTGGAAATCTTGCCAATGTTGTATGAAAGTTGCACCGAGGATAGTGCAAAAATAAGGGGAGGGGATTATAATACCCCAAGGACGTGCTCCAATTGCATTATGAATTGTAATTACGTTTTATAGGCTGGTGAGCCAAGTTTATATAAGTTGGTGGGCTTATGTGATTATTATGCCAGAGAGCCTGATTTTTGTACATGTAATGATGCACACTATTAATATAAAAACATCTCTGCGTGTGGACCGACCATGATAAATGAGTGATGGGGGACTAAGCTTCCACAAATTATGAATAAGGGAGAGGGGTTTGAAAGGTTGGAAGAGGGGATAAGCTTGAGGGCTTAAGTCCTGGAGATAATAACTTATTATTATTATTATTCCAAAGTGGTGTGAAATGTATGTTTTGTTTATCCTAAGTCCTGGGAGGGGAAATGCATGCAGCTCCAATGTGTGCAAAAAGAGAACACATGCATCTCCAGGAAGAAAAGTGTCAACCTAGGCGCATGCGGTTAAAATATGAAGCGTCAACTAACTTTGGGGTTCCTCCTCCATTCTATCGTCGATTGTTTGAACCGTGAATTTCGTCTGACCTCTGTATGCATACCTCACGCAGCCCTGAAACCGAAGCCTGTGTTGTTTTCATGAGGAGTCGATACACCTATGTCTAAACCATCGATTCTGTGTTCGACCTCTGAATGGATTGCTTGTCACACATCCTCGAAACCAGAGCCGTGAGTCTGTTCAATATTGCTAGATGGGAGAGTTGAATGTCTTGTAATTGTTGAGCCTTGTTATGCTGTAGTGTCATCCTATCACCAGTTTTGGGAATTCCGTGTCTATGTTCCTAGTTGATTGTGGTGGCCGCACAGTGCTTGACTGCGTGTGGCTTGCTGGCCATGGTATGTTCATGTTGAGCCTCATGGTTGTCTGACTGCATTGGAAACCGAGTTGAAGGAAACAGGTTGCCAAGCCTGTGAGCGACTCTCTCCAGGTGAGAGAGTGCGCAGAGGAAGTGAGAAGTCCTGGAAGGGGTCCTGTAGCTGCCACAGAGCTTGGAGACTTCCAGTCCGGTTTGTTGTTGAAGCCCTAGGTAAGGGAGGTTAGCAGCCGAAGGACTATTCGGGTGATAATAAAGGTATATACTTGTGGGGTGGGACAGGCATGTGGGGAAAGATAGTCTGTGAGCAGTGGACGTAAGTGACTCCTGGGAGAGAATCCTTCCTCTATAACTGTGTGTCTTCCCATTGACCTTGCCTAGCCTATGATTCCCTACCCGGTGGAGCTTAGTCCCAGCTCGGGGGTGACCTACTGCTGAGAGTGATGATCAACATGATCTAAGGCTAGGAGGTTCATGGAAGGTCTGCATGCAGTTGGTGGGTTTGCCACAGTTTCAAATATAAGTATCAATTGGTGCTTAATATTGTGTTTTTGCAAGCATGTGATGCTTATATGTTATCATCTATTTTGTTGTGCATATGAATTATTGTTAATGTCGTTGATGATGTATATTAGTAGTAATCATGTGCTTAGATTTAATATGCATGTTATAATTTAAGTATGATAATGTTCCGCATAGTAGCCTTGCGACAAGTTGGTTGATGGCCGGGGACGTTACATGGTCTTAGAGCACATTTGATGGCCTCAATGTCCTGTCTCACTTGAGAGAAATCGATCCCATTTCATTCTTCCTATTTCAAGTTGGTCTGTAATACCCCAAGGATATGCCCTGATTGCATTATGAATTGTAATTATGTTTTATAGGTTGGTGAGCCAAGTTTATATAAGATGGTGGGCTTATGTGATTATTATGCTAGAGAGCCTAAGTGTTGAAGGCTAAGAGCCTGATTTTTGTACATGTAATGGTGCACATTATTAATATAAAAACATTTGTGCATGTGGACCGACCATGATGAATGAGTGATGGGGGACTAAGCTTCCACAAAGTCTGGGTAAGGGAGAGGGGGCTGAAAGTTCGGAAGAGGGGCTAAGCTTGAGGGATTAAGTCTTGGAGATAATAATTTATTATTATTATTCTAAAGTGGTGTGAAAGGTATGTTTTATTTATCCTAAGTCCTAGGAGGGGCAATGCATGCATCTCTAATGTGTACAAAAAGAGAATACATGCAGCTCCAGGAAGACAAGTGTCAACCTGGGTGCATGCAGTTAAAAACTGAAGTGTCAGCTAAGTTCAGGGTTCCTCCTCCATTCTACCGTCGACTTTCTGAACCGTAAATTCATCTCACCTCTGTATGCATACCTCACGCATATTTGAAATCAAAGCCTGTGTTGTTTTTGTGAGGAGCCAATACACCTCTGTCTAAACCATCGAGTCTGTGTTCGACCTCTGCATGGATTGCTTGTCACACATCCACGAAACTAGAGACGTGAGTCTGCCTAGTGTTGCTGGATGGGAAAACTGAATGTCCCGTAATTGCTGAGCCTTATTATGCTATAGTGGCGGTATGTCACCAGTTTTGGGAAGCTCGTGCCTATGTTCCCAGTTGACTGTTGTGGGCACACAGTGCTTGACTGCGTGTGGCTTGCTCGCCAGGGTATGTTTGTGTTGAGCCTCGTGGTTGTCCGACTACATTGGAAACCAAGTTCAAGGAAACCAGTTTCCAAGCCTATGAGCGACTCTCTCGAGGTGAGAGAGTGCACAGAGGAAGTGAGAACTCTTGGAAGGGGTCCTGTAGCTGCCACAGAGCTCAGAGACCTATGGTCCGGTCTATTTCTGAAGCCCAAGGTAAGGGAGGTTAGCAGCCGAAGGACTGTCTGGGTGACAGTGAAGGTGTATACTCCTAGGGTGGGATAGGCATGTGGGGAAAGAGAGTCTCTGAGTAGTGGGCGTAAGTGACTCCTGGGAGAGAATCATTCCTCTGTAACTGTGTGTCTTCCTCTTGAACTTGCCTAGCCTAGGATTCCCTACCCGATGGAGCTTAGTCCCAGCTCGGGGGTGACCTATTGCTGAGAGTGATGAGCAATGCAGTCTAAGGCTGGGAGGTTCATAGAAGGTCTGCACGCAGTTGGTGGGATTTCCACAGTTTCAAAGATAAGTATCAGTTGGTGCTTAATATTGTGTTTTTGAAGGCCTGTGATGATTATATGTTATCATGTATTCTGTTGCGCATATGAATTATTGTTAATGTCCTTGATGATGTATATTAACAATAATCATGTGCTTAATCTGTGTTGTTTGGTTAAATCTATTAATTAGATTTAATATGAATGTTATAATTTAAGTATGAGAATGTTCCATGTAGTATAGTTTCCTGACAAGTGGGTTGATGGTCAGGGATGTTACAATATGGTATCAGAGCCATGTTTGCAACACTGAGCCTGGATGTGTTGGATAAGTGGTCTTTGGACCCAAGGTATCGAGTGGAAATTATGTTGGAGGAACCAATTTCAAACCTTAGATTGTTCCTGAGCACCAAGGAGTTACCTGTCCATGTTACGAAGCTCAGGAGGGGTAACAGTAGGATAAAACCGCAACCATTGATCAGTTGTAAAGGAGAAGATCTGGACCATCGAATCCACGTCCAAATACTTAAGAGCGCATAGAGGAGATGAGATCTGGGCTATTAGATCTGAGCATGTGGACCAACAACCGTTGGATCCAGGGAACATGCACAAGGTTTAAAACCCTTTTGTGTTGCATAGGAGTGTGGAAATCGTGATACACGAAGCGCCGACATCATTAGGACTGTCCATCGGGAGAGACGCGTGGAGAGCGATCAAATTTTTGCTGACTCGTGACTTGAATAGGTCAAAGGGCAAGTTCGTGAGAATTCATGAAACACGAATTCATGATTGGATCACAACCATTGATCCAAGAGAGATCTGGACTGTTAAATGTCCATGAAGAAAATCGACATTTCAGGAATTAGGAGAAGCAGGGTGCATAGAGGCATAAACGCTTGGAACCTGAAACCCCAAAGTCTCGAGAGAGATCTAAACCGTAGATATGGAGAAAATATCTCGACCGTTGGATCTAGAAAAAGAATAGAGAGTAATTTCGGGAGTTCGGTTGTCCGGAGAAATGGGATGTCTTGACGCACAAACTCCTGAAGCCTGAAATCGTGAAATCCTGAAGAGACGAAGTAATGAGTCTGGATGACGTCACTTGGATGGTGTGGACATGATGGATGTGTACCACATACCAGTGGTCCCGAAGGAAAAGTAGACGTAGTGGGGCCGAAGGGCGTCACCCGAGGTAACGTGGACTGTTTATCCACTCAGCTTCGTGAAGTTCGATAATCAGAACTCCGAGAGATAGTTGTGTGTGCTTTGAAATGTCTGAAACCTGAAACCCCGAAGTTTCATTTAGAGAACCTTGTATATATAGTGCTTGGTCATGACCCTTGGTCACGAGGGGTTGAGGAAACAGAGGAAAAGGGATATGGCCTGAGTTTCCTACGGAGTTGAGCAGAGCTCGGAAAAATCACGAAATTTGAACATTTTCTTAATTCATATTTGTTTATGAATGCTATGGGATTTTTTAAGGAATAATGGTGTGACAAATTATGGTTTTTTGCACGTTGTGTTGCATAATATTAGCGAGTGCCAGAACCGATTAGAATTTCCACGGAGTGAAAAGAAATGGAAGAGACACATAATGCTTCCAGTTCAGAAAATGAAAGAGAAGAAATGGACGTCCACTTCGGAGTTGAAGGATCAAACTCCAATGGGCACGAAAAATAGATAGATAAAGAAGGAAATCTGAGGAATATCATTGAAAAATTGCAGAAAGATGCGAAAACTCGTCGAGCAGATAACAGGAAGCTCAGGAAAACTAAGGAAAAACAAGGAGAATTCAATGTAAAGTTGTTAAAGAGTTTGGAGAGAATAGAAATGAAGTTGGATAAGGAGAGTGACTCGAGAAGAATAGGGAGTCACCGAACGTCTGAGGGGAGAAGATCAAGGAGTGTTGGTAGACACCATGTTCACTCCCAAAGTCGCTCCAAGAGAAGGGCACACAGTAGTTCAAGCCCATCTCCTACCAGAAAGCACAGGAGATCTGGAGTGGATGAAATGAAGGGTGAAATGAATAATATTAAGCCTCCTACATTTGATGGAGAACATAATAAGGAGGAAGATGCCGAAACATGGTTTTTTGTCATGAGGAAATATTTTCAACTACAGAGTTATTCCTCTCATGTAGAAGGAAGAATTGAAATGTATCAACTGAAGGGAAAGGCATCCATGTGGTGGGATCAATTTGTGCAGGTGAAACACATTAGAGGGAAATATATCACTTGGAAAGAATTCAAGTGGTATTTCGATAAGAAGTATTTGACTAAGAGATATTATGATAGAAAGATGAAAGATTTCTTTGAACTCAAGCTAGGAAGCATGACCATTGATGAGTATGAACGTAGGTTTTTGGAATTGCTAAAGTATGTTCTGTTCATCAAAGATGAGACTGACAAGATTCAGAGGTATCTAAGTGGATTTCCACCTTCCATTGGGGACAAGATCCACTATGATGACCCCAAGACCATGGAAGAGACGATAAGGAGGGAAAAATTCTTATATGAACAACAAAAAGAAAATCCTACCTTCCAGAAGGCTTGGGAAGACAACAAGAAGTTCAAGAAAGAGCAGAGGCAGAAAGGAACTAAGTCATCCTTTTTTAGAAACAATCCTCAGGGACAACCATCTTTGAGAGAACTCAAAAAGGCTGAAATGGGTGGAAAAACGCCAAGATAGACACCTATGGAGTGTTGGGGTTGTAAAGGAAACCATAGGTATAGATATTTTCCCCACCGAAATGATAAAGCGAGAGCCATCCACAATTTTCAGCAAGCAGAAGCAATGGAGGACATGGGCAGTAGAATTCCAAGGATATACACAACCCTGGATAATAAGCAAGCTGAATTTCAATCGCACATGATTGAAGTAGAAGGTATGATTAACAACCATGCCTTTACTATTTTAGTTGATTCAGGGGCTAGCCATATTTATATAGATCCTACAGTGGTGGAAAGTTTGCATTTAACGAGAAACAAACATGAAAAGTATTGGTTAGTGCAGTTGGCTACATGAACCAAGAGGAAAGTCACTGAGTTGGTTAAGTCCTGCCCTGTGGGCGTGAATGGAATGAGCACAAAGGCTGAGTTGAAAATTCTTCCTTTAGGGTCTTATGACTGTTTAATTGAGATGGACTGGTTGGACCAACACCATGCCATCCTGGACTTTCATAATAAGGCATTCACTTTCCTGGATGAGGAAGGGAACCAAAAAATAGTCCAAGGAATTCCTAGAGCTATTGCTGTCAGAGAAATCTCAGCAATGCAGCTGAAGAAGTGCTATAGAAAAGGATGTCAATTATTTGCAACCCATGTGGAGGAAACACATAAGGATAATGTGTCAAGTATCAGAGATCATGCAGTACTAAAGGAGTTTGAGGATGTATTCCAAGAGGTACCAGGATTACCCTTGAAAAGAGATATTGACTTCTCTATAAACTTAATGCCTAGAGCAACTCCAGTGTCAAAATCTCCTTATAGAATGAGTACACTGGAGATGAAAGAACTAAAATTGCAACTTGAAGAGATTCTGAAGAAGGGATACATATGCCCAAGTGTGTCACATTGGGGTGCCCCAGTTCTATTCGTGAAGAAGAAGGACAAAACACTGAGATTGTTTATCGATTTCAGACAATTGAACAAGGTAATTGTAAAGAACAAGTATCCTCTACCGAGGATTGATGACCTCTTTGATCAGTTGAAGGATGCGAAGATATTTTCAAAGATAGACCTCAGGTCGGGATATCACCAGGTAAGGATAAAGGATGAAGATATCAACAAGACTGCCTTTAGAACTAGGTATGGTCATTACGAGTTCACAGTGGTGTCGTTTGGGTTGTCAAAAACACCTGCTGGTTTTATGTGCTTGATGAATGGTGTATTCAGGGACTATCTGGATAAGTTCATCATAGTCTTCCTGGATGAAATTTTGGTGTATTCTAAGATGGAGGAAGAGAATGAACAACATCTTAGGATGGTGTTGTAGGTGCCAAGAGAGCACCAACTGTATGCCAAGTTGAGCAAGTGCTGGTTTTATCACTGTTGTCACATACGTTCCGTATATTAATGTATATCTTCTAAATGTATATCTTTTAATTTGAAGTGAACGTCAATGCCGTCACATACGTTCCGAAAATAAACCGCTACATTCGAATTTTTTTTGACCGTTTATATGCTGAAGACAGTTTTTTATTTGAAGTGAATGACATTTCAATTTACAGATATATATTGAGAAACACTACACGTGAAGAAAGGACACTATCAGTGCCAGTGCAAGAAGAAGAATGACCTGTCCACTATCCTAATCCGACCAAAGAAGAAGAGGAGGAATTGAGATAGAGGAATCCCAGCCGTTACCAGAGACAGAGGGGGAAGAATAGCGTCACCATAGACAGCCCGACAGTCGTTACCAGAGACAGAGGGGGCATAATAGCGTCACCATAGACAACCCAACATCTGCAGGACGAAGAGAAGCAACCAAAGGAAGCAATCGCAGAGCAAAAGTTTATTTTCAACATATCACCATCTTTGTGTAATACATTATAACTATGATAAACCTTAATCGCCATCATCATCATATTTAGTGTATATTTAATTCATTATAATTATATTTATTTAATGTTGATTAATTATTTTTAAAATAAAACAATTTATTAGGTTATTTATATATTGATATCCACCATAAGTTCAATTGGAACTATATCTTTGAAAAAAAGATAAATGGAGGGTGAAAATCTTATTATGGTTTAGAAAACAATTGTAAATTAGCAGACCTTTGGTTTTGGAATAAAAAAAAACTCCTCTTTCACATCTCATCACTTGAGTTATCTTATATGGATGTGAAGTTTGAGTAGCTAGAGTTTATCTCATATGGATGTTAATTTTGGGGTTGTAGTAGAAAGATAGAACCTATCCAAAATAATTTAAATAATTTTATAACTTATAATCTCAAAATTAAGGGATATATACCCTATCATATCCTCCTCATATAAGCAATTATTTTCCCCATTGAGTGCATTGCTATGATTAGTTACCTAACGTACAAGAACAAGACAAACAACATGGATGACAATCTAGTCTCCCCAAAATTGCTTCAAACTCTAGCCAAAGCCACCAACCGCTCAAGATAAAATCATATTGCAAAGTGCAAAGAAGAAAATTAACATCATTAAAATAAGAACAAACTCTTTGGGTGTTGGACAACTCCCAGAACACCATGAGATGAGAGAATTTGTCACCTTTGTGACATTACGAGGGTAGAATATGAAAACCACTTCCTCTTGGATTTCCCTACCTATACCCATATTATATCCCAATTTAAAAATATTTTCTACAATACCAACCTTCATAACATCCTAATTCACCAAAACTATGGTGATCTTGAAACTGAGCATAGAAATACAATTTTAAAGAAATTGAAGTAATCTATTACCTTCTTACTTCTTACGTCGGATATTAGTTGCGGTGTTTATTTAGGATTTAGTTGAGGTTCATCCTATATAGTACTCTTCATTGATTCTATAAAATGCACAATGTTGCTTTGCCTTTGATGGCCTCGATGTGTTGTCTCGCTTGAGAGAAATAGATTCCATTTCATTCTTCCTATTTCAAGTTGGTCTGTACTAACCCAAGGACATGCCCCGATTGCATTATGAATTGTAATTATGTTTTATAGGTTGGTGAGCCAAGTTTATATAAGATGGTGGGCTTATGTGATTATTATGCTAGAGAGCCTAAGTGTTGAAGGCTAAGAGCCTGATTTTTGTACATGTAGTGATGCACATTATTAATATAAAAACATTTGTGCATGTGGAACGACCACGATGAATGAATGATAGGGGACTAAGCTTCCACAAAGTCAGGGTAAGGTAGAGGGGGCTGAAAGGTCGGAAGAGGGGCTAAGCTTGAGGGATTAGGTCCTGGAGATAATAATTTATTATTGATATTCTAAAGTGGTGTGAAAGGTATGTTTTATTTATCCTAAGTCCTGGGAGGGGCAATGCATGCAGCTCCAACGTGTGCAAAAAAAGAACACATGCAGCTCCAGGAAGACAAGTGTCAACGTGAGCGCATGCGGTTAAAAATTGAAGTGTCAGCTGAGTTTGGGGTTCCTCCTCCATTCTACCGTCGACTGTTTGAACCGTGAATTTCGTCTGACCTCTGTATGCATACCTCACACATGCCTGAAATCAAAGCCTGTGTTGTTTTCGTGAGGAGACGATACACCTCTGTCTAAACCATCGAGTCTGTGTTTGACCTCTGCATGGATTTATTGTCACACATCCACGAAACCAAAGACGTGAGTCTGCCTAGTGTTGCTGGATGGGAAAACCGAATGTCCCCTAATTGCTGAGCCTTGTTATGCTATAGCGTCGGTCTGTCACCAGTTTTAGGAATCTCATGCCTATGTTCCCAGTTGACTGTTGTGGGCGCACAGTGCTTGACTACGTGTGGCTTGTTGGCCAAGGTATGTTTGTGTTGAGCCTCGTGATTGTCCAACTGCGTTGGAAACCAAGTTGAAGGAAACAAGTTTCCAAGCATGTGAGTGACTCTCTCCAGGTGAGAGAGTGCGCAGAGGAAGTGAGAACTCCTGGAAGGGGTCTTGTAGCTGCCACAGAGCTTGGAGACTTCTAGCCCGGTCTATTGCTGAAGCCCAAGGTAAGGGAGGTTAGTAGTCGAAGTACTGTTTGGGTGACAGTGAAGGTGTATACTCCTAGGGTGGGATAGGCATGTGAGGAAAGAGAGTCTCTGAGCAGTGGGCGTAAGTGACTCCTGCGATAGAATCCTTCCTCTGTAACTGTGTGTCTTCCTATTGAACTTGCCTAGCCTAGGATTCCCTGCCCGATGGAGCTTAGTCCCAGCTCGGGGGTGACCTATTGCTGAGAGTGATGAGTAGCATGGTCTAAGGCAGGTAGGTTCATGGAAGGTATGCACGTAGTTGGTGGGATTTCCACAGTTTCAAAGATAAGTATCAGTTGGTGCTTAATATTGTGTTTTTGAAGGCCTGTGATGCTTATATGTTATCATGTATTCTGTTTTACATATGAATTATTGTTAATGTCCTTGATGATGTATATTATCAATAATCATGTTCTTAATCTATGTTGTTTGGTTAAATCTGTTAATTAGATTTAATATGCATGTTATAATTTAAGTATGAGAATGTTCCGCGTAGTAGCATTGCCCGACAAGTGGGTTGATGGTTGGGGATGTTACAATATGGTATCAGAGCGATGTTTTCAATGCTGAGCCTAGATGTGCCGGATAAGTGGTCTTTTGACCCAAGGTATCAAGTGGAAATTGTGTTGGAGGAACCAATTTCGAACCTTAGATTGTTCCTGAGCACCAAGGAGTTACCTGGCCATGTTACAAATCCCAAGAGGGGTAGCAGTAGGATAAAACCACAACCATTGATCAACTGTAAAGGAGAATATTTGGGCCGTCAAATCCATGTCCAGATACGTAGGAGAGCGCATAGAGGAGATGAGATATGGGCTATTAGATCTGAGTGTGTGGACCAACAGCCGTTGGATCCAGGGAACATGCATAAGGTTTAAAACCTTTTTGAGTTGCATAGGAGTGTGGAAATCACGATACGCGAAGCGCCGACATCATTAGGACTGTCCATCGAGAGGGATGCGTGGAGAGCGATCTACCTTTCGTTGACTCGTGACTTGAACAGGTCAAAGGGAAAGTTCATGAGAATTCGTGAAACATGAATTCACGATTGGATCACAACCATTGATCCAGGAGAGATCTAGACCATTAAATGTCTAGGAAGAAAATCAACATTTCAGGAATCAGGAGAAGTGGGGTGCGTAGAGGCATAAATGCCTGGAACCCAAAACCCCGAAGTATTGAGAGAGATCTAAGCCATAGATCTAGAGAAAAGATCTCGACCGTTGGATCTAGAAAAAGAATAGAGAGTAATATCGGGAGTTCGGTTGTCGGGAGAAATGGGATGTGCTGACGCACAAACTCCCAAAGCTTAAAAAGAGAAATCTTGAAGAGCCGAAGTAGTGAGTTGGGCTGACGTCACTTGGATGGTGTGGACATGATGGATGTGTACCATGTACCAGTGGTCCCAAAGGAAAAGTAGATGCAGTGGGGCCAGAGGGTGTCACCTGAGGTAACGTGGATTGTTTATCCACTTGACTTCGCGAAGTTTGGTAATCATAACTCTGAGAGATAGTTGTGTGTTCTTTGAAATATCTGAAACTTGAAACCCTGAAGTTTCGTTTAGAGAACCTTGTAGATCTAGTGCTTGGTCACGACCCTTGGTCACGAGGAGTTGAGATAACAAAGGAAAATGGATATGGCCCGAGTTTCCTACGGATCTGAGCAGAGCTCAAAAAACTCACGAAATCTGAACATTTTCTTAATTCATATTTGTTTATGAATGCTATGGGATTTGTTAAGGAATAATGGCATGACAAATTTCAGTTTTTTGCATGTTATGTTGCATAATATTAGCGAGTGCCAGAACCGATTATAATTTCCACGGAGTGCAAAGAAATGGAAGAGACACATAATGCTTCCAGTTCAAAAAACGAAAGAGAAGAAATGGGCGTCCACTTGAGATTTGAAGGATCAAACTCCAATGGGCACAAAAAATAGATAGATAAAGAAGGAAATATGAGGAAGATCATTGAAAAATTGCAAAAAGATGCCAAAACTCGTCGAGCAGATAGCAGGAAGCTCAAGAAAACTAAGGAAAAACAAGGAGAATTCAACGTAAAGTTGTTAAAGAGTTTGGAGAGAATAGAAAGGAATTTGGATAAGGAGAGTGACTCGAGAAGAACAGGGAGTCACCGAACTTCTGAGGGGAGAAGATTAAGGAGTGTTGGTAGACACCATCATCACTCCCAAAGTCGCTCCAAGAGAAGGGCACACAGTAGTTCAATCCCATCTCCTACCAGAAAGCATAGGAGATCTGGAGTGGATGAACTAAAGGGTGAAATGAATAAGATTAAGCTTCCTACATTTGAAGGAAAATATAATAAGGAGGAAGATGTCGAAACATGGTTTCTTGGCATGAGGAGATATTTTCAACTATAGAATTATTCCTCTCATGCAGAAGGAAGAATTGAAATGTATCAACTGAAGGGAAAGACATCCATGTGGTGGGATCAACTTGTGCAGGTGCAACACATTAGAGAGAAATATATCACTTGGAAAGAATTCAAGAGGTATTTCGATAAGAAGTATTTGAATAAGAGATATTATGACAAAAAGATAAAAGATTTCTTTGAACTCAAGCTAGGCAGCATAACCATTGATGAGTATGAGCGTAGGTTTTTGGAATTGCTAAAGTATGTTCCATTCATCAAAGATGAGACTTTCAAGATTCAGATGTATCTAAGTGGATTTCCACTTTCCATTGGGGACAAGATCCAGTATGATGACCCCAAGACCATGGAAGAGACGATAAGGAGGGAAAAATTCTTATATGAACAAAAAAAAGAAAATCCTACCTTCTAGAAGGCTTGGGAAGACAACAAGAAGTTCAAGAAAGAGAAGAGGAAGAAAGGAACTAAGTCATCATTTTTCAGAAACAGTCCTCATGGACAACCATCTTTGAGAGAACCCAGAAAGGCTAAAATGGGTGGACAAACGCCAAGACAGACACTTATGGAGTGTTGGGGTTGTAAAGGAAACCATAGGTATAGATATTTCCCCCACCGAAATGATAAAGTGAGAGTCGTCCACAATGTTCAGCAAGTAGAAACAATGGATGACATGGGCAGTAGAATGCCAAGGATATACACAACCCTGGACAACTAGCAAGATGAATTTCAATCGCACATGATTGAAGTAGAAGGTATGATTAGCAACCATGCCTTTACTATTTTAGTTGATTCAGGGGCTAGCCATATTTATATAGATCCTACAGTGGTGGGAAGTTTGCATTTAACGAGAAACAAATATAAAAAATATTGGTTAGTGCAGTTGGCTACATGAACCAAGAGGAAAGTCACTGAGTTGGTTAAGTCCTGCCCTGTGGGCATGAATGGACTGAGCATGAAGGATGAATTGAAAAGTTTGCCTTTAGGCTCTTATGACTGTTTAATTGGGATGGACTAGTTGAACCAACACCATGCCACCCTGGACTATCATAATAAGGAATTCACTTGCCTGGATGAGGAAGGGAACCCGAAAACAGTCCAAGGAATTCCTAGAGCTGTTGCTGTCAGAAAAATCTCAATAATGCAACTGAAGAAGTGCTACAGAAAAGGCTGCCAATTATTTGCAGCCCATGTGGAGGAAAAACATAAGGATAAGGTGTCAAGTATCATAGATCATGCGGTACTAAAGGAGTTTAAGGATGTATTCCAAGAGGTACCAGGATTACCCTTGAAAAGAGATATTGACTTCTTTGTAAACTTAATGCCCAGAGCAACTCCAGTGTCAAAAGCTCCTTACAGAATGAGTACGTCGGAGCTGAAAGAACTGCAATTGCAACTAGAAGAGATTTTGAAGAAATGATACATATGCCCAAGTGTGTCACATTGGGGTGCCTTGGTTCTATTCATGAAGAAGAAGGACGAAACACTGAGATTGTGTATCGATTTCAGACAATTGAAGAAGGTAACTGTAAAGAACAAGTATTCTCTGCCGAGGATTCATGACCTCTTTGATCAGTTGAAGGATGTGAATATATTTTTGAAGATAGACCTCAGGTTGGGATATCACCAGGTAAGGATAAAGGATGAAGACGTCAACAAGACCACCTTTAGAACCAGGTATGGTCATTACGAGTTCACAGTGGTGCCGTTTGGATTGTCAAATGCACCTGTTGTTTTTATGTGCTTGATGAATGGTGTATTCAGGGACTATCTGGACAAGTTCGTCATAGTCTTCCTGGATGAAATTTTGGTGTATTCCAAGATGGAGGAAGAGCATGAACAACATCTTAGAATGGTGTTGTAGGTGCCAAGAGAGCACCAACTGTATGCCAAGTTGAGCAAGTGCTGGTTTTATCAGGAGCATATCCATTGCTTGGGGCATATTATTTCAAAGGATGGGATAGTTGTAGATCCTGATAAGATTAAGGCCATTAGGGAATGGTCAACACTAAGGAACGTGATGGAAGTCGAATCCTTTATGGGTCTAGTTGGATATTAAAAAATATTTATTGCAGGGTTCTCAAGGATAGCTCACCCTATCACTTCTTTGCAAAGGAAAGAGAAAAAGTTTTAGTGGACAAATGATTGTGAGAGAAGTTTTCAACGATTGAAGCAACTGTTAACCAGTGCTCCCATCTTGAGGATTGTGGACCCAAATGAAGATTTCGTGGTATGCACCGGTGCATGCAAAGAAGGACTGGGAGGTGTCCTCAGTCAGAATGGATTCGTAATTTGTTATGAATCCAGAAAGTTGAAATAACATGAAAGGAACTATGCAACTCATGATTTGGAGTTAACGACCATCGTTCTCACTCTGAGGAAATGGAGACATTACCTCATAGGAGGTAGGTTTGAATTGAGAATGGACCATAACGGTCTGAAGTATTTGTTTGATCAACCAACCTTGAATGCTAGGCAGAGTAGGTGGTTGGAATTTCTATGTGAATATGATTTTGATATCAAGCATATCAAAGGAAAGGATAATAAAGTGGCTGATGCACTCAACATGAGAGTACATGAATTACATGCTACAACCATTAGCATGTATCAGAGTGATATAAAGAGTAGATTTTTGGAAGCTGCAAGCACCGACTTGCAATACATGGAATTGGTAGCAAAGCTACAACAAGGTGAAATGTCACAAAAAGTGGAAAATTATAAGTTAGAGCCTGAGGGAATACTTCTGTAAAAGAACAAATTTTATGTACCTAATGTCCAGGGTTTGAAACTTGCTATTTTGAGAGAAATGCATAGTGTTCCTTATGCTGGGCACCTTGGATATTAGAAGACTATGTCAGCAATCAAGAGCCATTACTTTTGGCCAGGTATGAAGAAAGAGATCGCTGAATACATCACTAGATGTATGGAATTCCAAAAGGTTAAAGCTGAGNCACTCTGAGGAAATGGAGACATTACCTCATAGGAGGTAGGTTTGAATTGAGAATGGACCATAACGGTCTGAAGTATTTGTTTGATCAACCAACCTTGAATGCTAGGCAGAGTAGGTGGTTGGAATTTCTATGTGAATATGATTTTGATATCAAGCATATCAAAGGAAAGGATAATAAAGTGGCTGATGCACTCAACATGAGAGTACATGAATTACATGCTACAACCATTAGCATGTATCAGAGTGATATAAAGAGTAGATTTTTGGAAGCTGCAAGCACCGACTTGCAATACATGGAATTGGTAGCAAAGCTACAACAAGGTGAAATGTCACAAAAAGTGGAAAATTATAAGTTAGAGCCTGAGGGAATACTTCTGTAAAAGAACAAATTTTATGTACCTAATGTCCAGGGTTTGAAACTTGCTATTTTGAGAGAAATGCATAGTGTTCCTTATGCTGGGCACCTTGGATATTAGAAGACTATGTCAGCAATCAAGAGCCATTACTTTTGGCCAGGTATGAAGAAAGAGATCGCTGAATACATCACTAGATGTATGGAATTCCAAAAGGTTAAAGCTGAGCATAGACACCCAACAGGGTTGCTGCAACCCTTACCCATTCTTGAGTGGAAGTGGGAGGTAGTGACAATGGACTTCATCACAAGATTTCACAGAACATGCAAGCAACATGATTCAATCATGGTGGTGGTGGAAAATCTTACGAAAGCTGCCCATTTCATTCTGTTAAAGACTACTCACAAGGCAACGAAGGTTGCTGATATTTTTATGAAGGAAGTGGGACGATCGCACGAAATTCCCAAGATAGTTGTGTCTGACAGAGACCCGAAATTTACCTCAAATTTCTGGAAAGGGTTATTCAAGGGATTCAGAATGAATCTAAATTTCAGTACATCTTATCATCCTGAGTCAGATGGGCAGACATAGCGGTTGAATCGAGTGATAGAAGACATACTGAAGATGTATGTGATGGATAAACCATCAAAATGGGAATACTACCTACACTTGGTAGAATTTGCCTACAATAATGGGTATCAAGCATCATTGAAGATGAGCCCATTTGAAGCATTTTATGGCAGAAAGTGAAATACCCCAATAAGATGGGACAATCCAGTTGACAAAGTAGTAGTTGGGCCATATTTTCTCAAGGAAATGGAAGAACAGATGCAAAAAATTAAGAAGAATTTGAAAGCTGCCCAAGACATGAAGAAAAGTTATGTTGATAAAAACATAAAACACAAAGAGTTTAAAGTGGGAGATCATGTTTTTCTGAAAATAAAAGCCAATAGAAGTTTCTTGAGGCTTGAAAACTGTTCCAAGTTGGCAGCTAGATTTTGTGGGCCATTTGAAAACCTAGAAAGGATTGAGCCAGTTGCATATATGCTTGCATTACTTGCATCCATGACTATACATAATTTGTTTCATGTTTCGTTACTTATGAAATATATACCTGATCCTAATCATGTGATTGACTGGAATGTGATTCAGGTGGAACAAGAAGGTGTCCTGCAAGTGCATCCTATGCACATATTGAACCGAAAAAGCAAACGACTATGGAATCAAGCCATAGGGCTTGTAAAGGTCTAGTGGACCTGATATGGTTCTGAGGACGCGACATGGGAGCATGAAGATGCTATGCGGGCAGGATACCCGCATCTTTTTGAAGATTTTGGAAATCTTGTTGATGCTGTATGAAAGTTGCACTGAGGACAATGAAAAAATAAGGGGAGGGGATTGTAATACCCCAAGGACGTGGACCAATTGAATTATGAATTTTAATAATGTTTTATAGGTTGGTGAGCCAATCTTATATAATCTGGTGGGCTTATGTGATTATTATGCCAGAGAGCCTAAGTGTTGAAGGCCAAGAGCCTGATTTTTGTGCATGTAATGATGCACGTTATTAATATAAAAACTTCTTTGCGTGTGGACCGACCACGATAAATGAGTGATGGGGGACTAAGCTTCCACAAAGTCTGGGTAAGGGAGAGGGGGCTGAAAGGTTGGAAGAGGGGATAAGCTTGAGGGCTTAAGTCCTGGAGATAATAATTTATTATTATTATTCCAAAGTGGTGTGAAAGGTGTGTTTTGTTTTCCTAAGTCCTGGGAGGGGAAATGCATGCAGCTCCAACATGTGAAAAAAGAGAACACATGTAGCTCCAGGAAAACAAGTGTCAACCTGGGTGCATGCGGTTAAAAACTGAAGCGTCATCTATGTTTGGGTTTCCTCCTCCATTCTACCGTCCACTGTTTGAACCGTGAATTTCGTCTAACCTCTATATGCATACCTCACACAACCCTAAAAATGAAGCATGTGTTGTTTTCGTGAGGAGTCGATACACCTATGTCTAAATCGTTGAGGCTGTGTTCGACCTCTGTGTGGATTGCTTGTCACACATCCCAGAAACTAGAGCCGTGAGTCTGTCCAGTATTGCTGGATGGGAAAACCGAATGTCTTGTAATTGCTGAGCCTTGTTATGTTGTAGTGTCGATCTGCCACCAGTTTTGGGAAGCTTGTGTCTATGTTCCCAGTTGACTATTGTGGCCGCACAGTGCTTGACTGCGTATGGCTTGCTGGCCAGGGTATGTTTGTGTTGAGCCTCATGGTTGTCCGACTGCGTTGGAAACCGAGTTGAAAGAAACATGTTTCCAAGCCTGTGAGCGAATCTCTCGAGGTGACAGAGTGCGCAGAGGAAGTGAGAACTCCTGGAAGGGGTCCTGTAGCTGCCACAAAGCTTGGAGACTTCCGGTCCGGTTTGTTGCTAAAGCCCAAGGTAAGGGAGGTTAGCATTCGAAGGACTGTCCAGGTGACAATGAAGGTGTATACTCGTGGGGTGGGACATGCATGTGGGGAAAGAGAGTTTGTGAGCAGTGGGCGTAAGTGACTCCTGGGAGAGAATCCTTCCTCTGTAACTATGTGTCTTCCTGTTGACCTTGCCTAGCCTAGGATTCCCTGTCCGGTGGAGCTTAGTCCTAGCTCGGGGGTGACCTACTGCTGAGAGTGATGAACAACATGATCTAAGTCTGGGAGGTTCATAGAAGGTCTGCACGCAGTTGGTGGGATTGCCACAGTTTCAAAGATAAGTATCAGTTGGTGCTTAATATTGTGTTTTTGCAGGCTTGTGATGCTTATATGTTATCATCTATTCTGTTGCGCATTTGAATTATTGTTAATTTCCTTGATGATGTATATTAACAGTAATCATGTGCTTACTCTGTGTTGTTTGGTTAAATCTGTTAATTAGATTTAATATGCATGTTATAATTTAAGTATGAGAATGTTCCAGCGTTGCCTGACAAGTGGGTTGATGGCCAGGCACGTTACATGGTCTTAAAGCACATTTCTGATCTTAGTGCCCATCGGATTGTGAAGATTGTGAGAGCCGAACGCTGCGTGCGCTTGAGTAAGAACCCGCACCCTGCGTGCGTGACAGAATATGCACACCGTCGGGGGAGAAGAGGATCGAAATTCGCAGGTAAATCAAGAAGGAGGATCATCCGGGGGCCTTTGGACGACCCTCGACTTGGGTGCCTCCACATAGGTTTATTTAATAAATTCGCAGTTGAAATATTATTTGCTGTTGAGATCCTGACAAGTTCTAACTTGCAGTTTAAAATATAAAAACCTCGACGTCTGATGTGAAATAAGTCAGACCTGGTAAATTGTTGTTTGAAAGAAGGAGATTGCTTGCGGTCTCATTGATTTGAAATATCATTATATGAATGGGCATCTTAAATCTTAATGGTGCATACATGGTGATTTCTAGATTGAGATTTGAAGCGAGGAGATGCCAACCAAATGAGAGAAAAATGGTGATTCGACTTGTGATCTAGTGAATCAACGAACAATAGTGAATCGACTTGCGAATTGCCAAATACGATCCTACAATTTGAAATATGATCCAATGGTGAATGCGTGGAGATGGGGAAATACAACAACTTGGGCGTAACTCCGACCTGTGCACACAATGTGTGGTTCCAAACCATCTTTATCTTAGCCTAGTTGGCTATTAAAGTCGAATCCTTTATGGGTCTAGTTGGCTATTAAAAAATATTTATTGCAGGGTTCTCAAGGATAGCTCACCCTATCACTTCTTTGCAAAGGAAAGAGAAAAAGTTTTAGTGGACAAACGATTGTGAGAGAAGTTTTCAACGATTGAAGCAACTGTTAACCAGTGCTCCCATCTTGAGGATTGCGGACCCAAATGAAGATTTCGTGGTATGCACCGGTGCATGCAAAGAAGGACTGGGAGGTGTCCTCAGTCAGAATGGATTCGTACTTTGGTATGAATCCAGAAAGTTGAAATAGCATGAAAGGAACTATGCAACTCATGATTTGGAGTTAACGACCATCGTTCACACTCTGAGGAAATGGAGACATTACCTCATAGGAGGTAGGTTTGAATTGAGAATGGACCATAACGGTCTGAAGTATTTGTTTGATCAACCAACCTTGAATGCTAGGCAGAGTAGGTGGTTGGAATTTCTATGTGAATATGATT
>SNQJ01S0094406.1:59130-79276 GCA_010110895.2 Picea sitchensis
CCATGTATGCACCATTAAGATTTAAGATGCCCATTCATATAATGATATTTCAAATCAATGAGACCGCAAGCAATCTCCTTCTTTCAAACAACAATTTACCAGGTCTGACTTATTTCACATCAGACGTCGAGGTTTTTTTTTTTTAAAACTGCAAGTTAGAACTTGTCAGGATCTCAAAAGCAAATAAGATTTCAACTGCAAATTTATTAAGTAAACCTACGTGGAGGCACCCAAGTCGAGAGTCGTCCAAAGGCTCCCGGATGATCCTCCTTCTTTTTTATTTACCTGCGAATTTCGGTCCTCTTCTCCCCCGACGGTGTGCATATTCTGTCACGCACGCAGGGTTCGGGTTCTTACTCAAGCACACGCAGCCTTCGGCTCTCACAATCTTCACAATTCCACGGGCACTAAGATCAGAAATGTGCTCTAAGACCATGTAACGTCCCCGGCCATCAACAACGCTACTATTTTGAACATTCTCATACTTAAATTATAACATGCATATTAAATCTAATTAACAGATTTAACCAAACAACACAGAGTAAGCACATGATTACGGCTAATATACATTACAAAAACATAATATTAAGCACCAACTGATACTTATCTTTGAAACTGTGGCAATCCCACCAACTACGTGCAGACCTTCCATGAACCTCCGAGCTTTAGATCGTGTTGCTCATCACTCTCAGCAGTAGGTCACCCCCGAGCTGGGACTAAGCTCCACCGGACAGGAATACTAGGCTAGGCAAGGTCAACAGGAAGACACATAGTTACAGAGGAAGGATTCTCTCCCAGAAGTCACTTACGCCCACTGTTCACAAACTCTCTTTCCCCACATAGCTGTCCCACCCCACGAGTATACACCTTCATTGTCACTCGGACAGTCCTTCGGCTACTAACCTCCCTTACCTTGGGCTTCAACAACAAACCGGACCGGAAGTCTCCAAGCTCTGTGGCAGCTACAGGACCCCTTCCAGGAGTTCTCACTTCCTCTGCACACTCTCTCACCTAGAAAGATTCACTCACAGGCTTGGAAACCTGTTTCCTTCAACTCGGTTTCCAACGTAGTCGGACAACCATGAGGTTCAACACGAACATACCCTGGCTAGCAAGCCACACGCAGTCAAGCACTGAGCGGCCACAAGTCAACTGGGAACACAGACATGGGCTTCCCAAAACTAGTGGCAGACCAACACTACAGCATAACAAGGCTCAACAATTACGAGACATTCGATTTTCCCATCCAGCAATACTGGACAGACTCACGACTCTAGTTTCAGGGATGTGTGACAAACAATCCACGCAGAGGTCGAACACAGACTCGACGGTTTAGACATAGGTGTATCGGCTCCTCACGAAAACAACACAGGCTTCATTTTTAGGGTTGTGTGAGGTATGCATACAAAGGTCAGACGGAATTCACGGTTCAGACAGTCAACAGTAGAATGGAGGAGGAACCCAAAACTTAGATGACGCTTCAGTTTTTAACCACATGCGCCCAAGTTGACACTTGTCTTCCTAGAGTTGCATGTGTTCTCTTTTTTCACACGTTGGAGCTGCATACATTTCCCCTCCCAGGACTTAGGATAAACAAAACATACCTTTCATACCACTTTGGAATAATAATAAGAAATTATTATCTCCGGGACTTAAGCCCTCAAGCTTAGCCCCTCTTCCAACCTTTCAGCCCCCTCTCCCTTACCCAAACTTTGTGGAAGATTAATCCCCCATCACTCATTTATCATGGTCAGTACACACACAGAGATATTTTTATATTAATAATGTGCATCATTACATGCACAAAAATCAAACTCTTGGCCTTCAACACTTAGGCTCTCTGGCATAATAATCACATAAACCCACTAGCTTATATAAACTTGGCTCATCAGCATATAAAACATAATTACAATTCATAATTCAATTGGGGCACGTCCTTGGGGTGTTACAATCCCCTACCCTTATTTTTCCATTGTCCTCAGTGCAACTTTCATACAGCATCAGCAAGATTTCTAAAATCTTCAAAAAGATGCGGGTATCTTGCCCGCATAGCATCTTCATGCTCCCATGTCATGTCCTCGAAACCATATCAGGTCCATTGGACCTTTACAAGCCCTATGGCTCGATTCCAGAGTTGTTTTCTTTTTCGATCCAGTATGTGCACAGGATGCACTTGCAGGACACCTTCTTGTTCCACCTGAATCACATTCCAGTCAATCACATGATTAGGATCAGGTATATATTTCTTAAGTAACAAAACATGAAACACATTATGTATAGTCATGGATGCAAATAATGCAAGCATATGTGCAACTGGCCCAATCCTTTCTAGGATTTCAAATGGCCCACAAAATTTGGTTGCCAACTTGGAACAATTTCCCAACCTCAAGGAACTTATATTGGCTTTTATTTTCAAAAAAACATGATCTCTCACTTTAAACTCTTTGTGGTTTATGTTTTTATCAGCATAACTTTTCTTCCTGTCTTGGGCAACTTTCAAATTTTGCTTTATTTTTTGCATCTGTTCTTCCATTTTCTTGAGCAAATCTGCCCAACTACTGCTCTGTCAACTGAATTGTCCCATATTATTAGGGTATTGCACTTTTTTCCATAAAATGCTTCAAATGGGCTCATCTTCAATGATGCTTGATACCCATTGTTGTAGGCAAATTCTACCAAGTGTAGGTAGTCTTCCCATTTCGATGGTTTATCCATCGCATACATCCGTAGTATGTTTTTTATCACTCGATTCACCCACTCTCTCTGCCCATCTGACTCAGGATGATAGGATGTACTGAAATTCAAATTCGTTCTGAATCCTTTGAATAACCCTTTCCATAAATTTGAGGTAAATTTCAGGTCTCTATCAGACACAATTGTCTTGGGAATTTCATGCAATCATGCCACTTCCTTCATAAAAATATTAGCAACCTTCGTTGCCTTGTGAGTAGGCTTTAACAGAATGAAATGGGCAGCTTTCATAAGATTTTCCACCACCACCATGATTGAATCATGTTGCTTGCATGTTCTGTGAAATCTTGTGATGAAGTCCATTGTCACTACCTCCCACTTCCACTCAGGAATGGGTAAGGGTTGCAGCAACCCTACTGGGTGTCTATGCTCAGCTTTAACCTTTTGGCATTCCATACATCTGGCAATGTATTCAACGATCTCTTTCTTCATACCTGGCCAAAAGTAATGGCTCTTGTTGCTGACACAGTCTTCTGATATCCAAGGTGCTCAGCATAAGGAACGCTATGCATTTCTCTCAGAATCGCAAGTTTCAAACCCTGGACATTAGGTACATAAACTTTGTTCTTTTACAGAAGTATTCCCTCGGGCTCTAACTTATAATTTTCCACTTTCTGTGACATTTCACCTTGTTGTAGCTTTGCTACCAATTCCATGTACTACAAGTCGGTGCTTGCAGGTTCCAAAAATCTTCTCTTTATATCACTCTGATACATGCTAATGGTTGTAGCATATAATTCTTGTACTCTCATGTTGAGTGCATCAGCCACTTTACTATCCTTCCCTTTGATATGCTTGATATCAAAATCATATTCACAGAGAAATTTCAACCACCTAATTTGCCTCGCATTCAAGGTTGGTTGATCAGACAAATAATTCAGACCATTATGGTCCATTCTCAATTCAAACCTCCTTCCCATGAGGTAATGTCTCCATTTCCTCAAAGCGTGAACGATGGTCGCTAACTCCAAATCATGAGTTGCGTAGTTCCTTTCATGTTATTTCAACTTTTTGGATTCATAACAAATTACGAATCCATTCTGACTGAGGACTCCTCCCATTCCTTCTTTGCATGCACCGATGCATACCAAGAAATCTTCATTTGGGTCTGCAATCCTCAAGATTGGAGCACTAGTTAACAGTTGCTTCAATTGCTGAAAACTTCTCTCACAATCGTCTTTCCACTAAAACTTCTTCTCCTTCCTTTGCAAGGAAGTGATAGGGTGAGCTATCCTTGAGAACCCTGCAATAAATATTTTGTAATAGCCAGCTAGACCCATAAAGGATTTGACTTTCGTCACGTTCCTCGGTGTTGACCATTCCCTAATGGCCTCAATCTTCTCAGGATCTATAGCTATCCCATCCTTTGAAATAATATGCCCCAAGTAATGGATATGCTCCTGATAAAATGAGCACTTGCTCAACTTGGCATACAGTTGGTGCTCTCTTGGCACCTACAACACCATCCTAAGATGTTGTTCATGCTCTTCCTCCATCTTGGAATACACCAAAATTTCATCCAGGAAGACTATGACGAACTTATCCAGATAGTCCCTGAATACACCATTCATCAAGCACATAAAACCAGCAAGTGTGTTTGACAGCCCAAACGACACCACTGTGAACTCGTAATGACCATACCTGGTTCTAAAGGAGGTCTTGTTGACATATTCATCCTTTATGCTTACCTAGTGATATCCTGACCTGAGGTCTATCTTCGAAAATATCTTCGCATCCTTCAACTGATCGAAAAGGTCATCAATCCTCGACAGAGGATACTTGTTCTTTAGAGCTACCTTGTTCAATTGTCTGAAATCGATACACAATCTCAGTGTTCTGTCCTTCTTCTTCACGAATAGAACTGGGGCACCCCAATGTGACACACTTGGGAGTATGTATCCCTTCTTCAGAAGCTCTTCAAGTTGCAATTGTAGTTCTTTCATCTCCGGCGTACTCATTCTGTAAGGAGATTTTTACACTGGAGTTGCTCCAGGCATTAAGTTTACAGAGAAGTCAATATCTCTTTTCAAGGGTAATCCTGGTACCTCTTGCAATACATCCTCAAACTCCTTTAGTACCGCATGATCTCTGATACTTGACACCTTATCCTTATGCGTTTCCTCCACATGGGTTGCAAATAATTGACATCTTTTTCTGTAGCACTTCTTCAGCTGCATTGCTGAGATTTCTCTGACAGCAATAGCTCTAGGAATTCCTTGGACTATTTTCTAGTTCCCTTCCTCATCCAGGCAAGTGAATTCCTTATTACGACAGTCCAGGATGGCATGGTGTTGGTCCAACCAGTCCATCTCAATTAAACAGTCATAAGAGCCTAAAGGAAGAATTTTCAATTCAGCCTTTGTGTTCAGTCCATTCATTCCCATAGGGCAGGACTTAACCAACTCAGTGACTTTCCTCTTGGTTCATGTATCCAACTGCACTAACCAATACTTTTCATGTTTGTTTATCGTTAAATGCAAACTTTCCACCACTGTAGGATCTATATAAATATGGCTAACCCCTGAATCAACTAAAATAGTAAAGGCATGGTTGTTAATCAAACCTTCTACTTCAATCATGTGCGATTGAAATTCAGCTTGCTTATTGTCCAAGGTTGTGTATATCCTTGGCATTCTATTGCCCATGTTCTCCATTGCTTCTGCTTGCTGAACATTGTGGATGGCTCTCGCTTTATTGTTTCGGTGGGGGAAATATCTATACCTATGGTTTCCTTTACAACCCCAACACTCCATAGGTGTCTATCTTGTCGTTTGTCCACCCATTTTAGCCTTTTTGGGTTCTCTCAAAGATGGTTGTCCCTGAGGACTATTTCTGAAAAAAGATGACTTAGTTCATTTCTGCCTCTGGTCTTTCTTAAACTTCTTGTTGTCTTCCCAAGCCTTCTGGAAGGTAGGATTTTCTTTTTGTTGTTCATATAAGCATTTTTCCCTCCTTATCGTCTCTTCCATGGTCTTGAGGTCATCATACTAGATCTTGTCCCCAATGGAAGGTGTAAATCCACTTAGATACCTCTCAATCTTGACAATCTCATCTTTGATGAATGGAACATACTTTAGCAATTCCAGAAACCTACGTTCATACTCATCAATGGTCATGCTACCTAGCTTGAGTTCAAAGAAATCTTTCATCTTTCTGTCATAATATCTCTTAATCAAATACTTCTTATCAAAATACCTCTTGAATTCTTTCCAAGTGATATATTTCTCTCTAATGTGTTGCACCTACGCAAATTGATCCCACCACATGGATGCCTTTCCCTTCAGTTGATACATTTCAATTCTTCCTTCTGCATGAGAGGAATAATTCTGCAGTTGAAAATATTTCCTCATGCCAAGAAACCATGTTTTGGCATCTTCCTCCTTATTATGTTCTCCATCAAATGTAGGAGGCTTAATCTTATTCATTTCACCCTTCAGTTCATCCACTCCAAATCTCCTGTGCTTTCTGGTAGGAGATGGGATTGAACTACTGTGTGCCCTTCTCTTGGAGCGACTTTGGGAGTGATGATGGTGTCTACCAGCACTCCTTGATCTTCTCCCCTCAGACGTTCAGTGACTCCCTGTTATTCTCGAGTCACTCTCCTTATCCAACTTCATTTCTATTCTCTCCAAACTCTTTAACAACTTTAAGTTGAATTCTCCTTGTTTTTCCTTAGTTTTCATGATCTTCCTGCTATCTTCTCGGCGAGTTTTGGCATCTTTTTGCAATTTTTCAATGATCTTCCTCAGATTTCCTTCTTTATCTATCTATTTTTCGTGCCCATTGGAGTTTGATCCTTCAACTCTCAAGTGGACGTCCATTTCTTCTCTTTCATTTTCTGAACTAGAAGCATTATGTGTCTCTTCCATTTCTTTGCACTCCGTGGAAATTCTAATCGGTTCTGGCACTCGCTAATCTTCTGCAACACAACGTACAAAAAACCGGAATTTGTCACACCATTATTCCTTAAAAAATCCCATAGCATTCATAAACAAATATGAATTAAGAAAATGTTCAAATTTCATGATTTTTCTGAGCTTTGCTCAGCTCCGTAGGAAACTCAGGCCATATCCCTTTTACCCTGTTTCCTCAACCCCTCGCAACCAAGGGTCATGACCAAGCACTATATCTACAAGGTTCTCTAAATGAAACTTCGGGGTTTCAAGTTTCATATATTTCAAAGCACACACAACTATCTCTCGGAGTTCTGATTACCAAACTTCGCAAAGTCGAGTGGATAAACAGTCCATGTTACCTCGGGTGACGCCCTCCAGCCCCACTGCGTCGACTTTTCCTTTGGGCCCACTGGTATGTGGTACACATCCATCATGTCCACACCATCCAAGTGACGTCATCCCAACTCACTACTTCCTCTCTTCGGGATTTCGCGATTTCGGGCTTCAAGAGTTTGTGCGTCAGCACATCCCATTTCTCCCGACAACCGAACTCCCAAAATTACTCTTTGTTCTTTTGTTAGATCCAACGGTCGAGATCTTTTCTCTAGATTTGCAGTTTAGATCTCTCTCAGGACTTCGGGGTTTCAAGTTCCAGGTGTTTATTCCTCTATGCACCCCGCTTCTCCTGATTCCTGAAATGTCGATTTTCTTCCTGGACATTTAATGGTCTAGATCTCTCTTGGATCAATGGTTGTGATCCAATCGTGAATTCGTGTTTCATGAATTCTTACGAACTTTCCCTTTGACCTGTTCAAGTCACGAGTCAGCAAAAATTTGATCGCTCTCCATGCGTCCCTCCCGATGGAAGGTCCTAATGATGTCAGCACTTCGCGTATCGCGATTTCCACACTCCTATGCAACACAAAAGGGTTTTAAACCTTGTGCATGTTCCCTGGATCTAACGGTTGTTGGTCCACACGCTAAGATATAATAGCCCAGATCTCATCTCCTCTATGCACTCTTCTAAGTATCTGGACGTGGATTCGACGGTTCAGATCTTCTCCTTTACAGCTGATCAATGGTTGCGGTTTTATCCTACTGTTACCCCTCCTGAGCTTCGTAACATGGCCAGGTAAATCTTGGCACTCAGGAACAATCTAAGGTTCGAAATTGGTTCCTCCAACACAATTTCCACTTGATACCTTGGGTCCAAAGACCACTTATCCGGCACATCCAGGCTCAGCGTTGAAAACATGGCTCTAATACCATATTGTAACATCCCCGACCATCAACCCACTTGTCGGGCAACTCTACTACGTGGAACATTCTCATACTTAAATTATAACATGCATATTAAATCTAATTAACAGATTTAACCAAACAACACAGATTAAGCACATGATTATTGTTAATATACATCATCAAGGACATTAACAATAATTCATATGCGCAACAGAATACATGATAACATATAAGCATCACAGGCCTTCAAAAACACAATATTAAGCACCAATTGATACTTATCTTTGAAACTGTGGAAATCCCACCAACTGTGTGCAAACCTTCCACGAACCTCCCAGCCTTAGACTGCACTGCTCATCACTCTCAGCAATAGGTCACCCCTGAGCTGGGACTAAGATCCATCGGGTAGGGAATCCTAGGCTAGGCAAGTTCAACAGGAAGACACACAGTTACAGAGGAATGATTCTCTCCCAGGAGTCACTTACGCCCACTACTCATAGACTCTCTTTCCCCACATGCCTATCCCACCCTAGGAGTATACACCTTCACTGTCACCCAGATAGTCCTTCGGCTACTAACCTCCCTTACCTTGGGCTTCAGCAATAGACCAGACCAGAAGTCTCCGAGCTCTGTGGCAGCTACAGGACCCCTTCCAGGAGTTCTCACTTCCTCTGCGCACTCTTTCACCTCGAGAGAGTCGCTCACAGGCTTGGAAAATTGTTTCCTTCAACTTGGTTTCCAACGTAGTCGGACAACCATGAGGCTCAACACAAACATACCCTGGCCAGTGAGCCACACGCAGTCAAGCACTGCGCGCCCACAACAGTCAACTGGGAACACAGGTACGAGCTTCCCAAAACTGGTGACATACTAACACTATAGCATAACAAGGCTCAGCAATTACGGGATATTCAGTTTTCTCATCCAGCAACACTAGGCAGACTCACGTCTCTGGTTTCGTGGATGTGTGACAAGTAATGCATGCAGAGGTCGAACACAGACTCGATGGTTTAGACAGAGGTGTATCGGCTCCTCACGAAAACAACACAGGCTTCGATTTCAAGGATACGTGAGGTATGCATACAGAGGTCAGACGGAATTCACGGTTCATAAAGTCGACAATAGAATGGAGGAGGAACCTCAAACTCAGCTGACACTTCAGTTTTTAACTGCATGTGCCCAGGTTGACACTTGTCTTCCTGGAGTTGCATGTGTTCTCTTTTTGTACACGTTGTAGCTGCATGCATTGCCCCTCCCAGGACTTAGGATAAATAAAACATAGCTTTCACACCACTTTAGAATAATAATAATAAATTATTATCTCCATGACTTAATCCCTCAAGCTTAGCCCCTCTTCCGACCTTTCATCCCCCTCTCCCTTACCCAGACTTTGTGGAAGCTTAGTCCCCCATCACTCATTCATCATGGTCATTCCACATGCACAGATGTTTTTATATTAATAATGTGCATCATTACATGTACAAAAATCAGGCTCTTAGCCTTCAACACTTAGGCTCTCTGGCATAATAATCACATAAGCCCACCATCTTATATAAATTTGGCTCACCAACCTATAAAACATAATTACAATTCATAATGCAATCAGGGCATGTCCTTGGGGTATTACAGACCAACTTGAAATAGGAAGAATGAAATGGAATCGATTGCTCTCAAGTGAGACAGGACATTGAGGCCATCAAATGTGCTCTAAGACCATGTAACGTCCCCGGCCATCAACCAACTTGTCGCAAGGCTACTACACGGAACATTCTCATACTTAAATTATAACATGCATATTAAATCTAAGCAAATGATTACTGCTAATATACATCATCAACGACATTAACAATAATTCATATGCGCAACAGAATAGATGATAACATATAAGTATCACATGCCTGCAAAAACACAATATTAAGCACCAACTGATACTTATCTTTGAAACTGTGGCAATCCCACCAACTACATGCAGACCTTCCATGAACCTCCTAGCCTTAGATCATGTTGATCATCACTCTCAGCAGTAGGTCACCCCCGAGCTGGGACTAAGCTCCACCAGGCAGGGAATCCTAGGCTAGGCAAGGTCAATGGGAAGACACACAGTTACAGAGGAAGGATTCTCTCCTAGGAGTCACTTATGTCCACTGCTCACAGACTATCTTTCCCCACATGCCTATCCCACCCCACGAGTATACACCTTCCTTGTCACCTGGAAAGTCCTTCGGCTTCTAACCTCCCTTACCTTGGGCTTCAGCAAAAAACTGGACCGGAAGTCTCCAAGCTCTGTGGCAGCTACAGGACCCCTTCCAGGACTTCTCACTTCCTCTTCGCACTCTCTCACCTGGAGAGAGTCGCTCACAGGGTTGACAACATGTTTCCTTCAACTCAATTTCCAATGCAGTCGAACAACCATGAGGCTCTACATGAACATACCATGGTCAGCAAGCCACACGCAGTCAAGCACTGCGCGGCCACAATAATCAACTGGGAACACAGACATGGAATTCCCAAAACTGGTGACAGACTGACGCTGCAACATAACAAGGCTCAACAATTATGAAACATTTGATTTTCCCATCCAACAATACTGGACAGACTCACGGCTCTGGTTTCAGGGATGTGTGACAAGCAATCCATGCAGAGGTTGAACACAAACTCGACGGTTTAGACATAGGTGTATCAGCTCCTCACGAAAACAACATAGGCTTCGGTTTCAGGGCTGCATGAGGTATGCATACAGAGGTCAGACGAAATTCACGGTTCAAACAATCGACGATAGAATGGAGGAGGAACCCCAAAGTTAGTTGACGCTTCATCTTTTAACCGCATGCGCCCAGGTTGGCACTTGTCTTCCTGGAGATGCATGTGTTCTCTTTTTGCACACATTGGAGCTGCATGTATTTCCCCTCCTAGGACTTAGGATAAACAAAACATACATTTCACACCACTTTGAAATAATAATAATAAGTTATTATCTCCAGGACTTAAGCCCTCAAGCTTATCCCCTCTTCCAACCTTTCAGACCCCTCTCCCTTACCCAGAATTTGTGAAATCTTAGTCCCCCATCACTCATTTATCATGGTCGGTCCACACGCAGAGATGTTTTTATATTAATAGTGTACATCATTACATATACAAAAATCAGGCTCTTGGCCTTCAACACTTAGGCTCTCTGGTATAATAATCACATAAGCCCACCAGCTTATATAAACTTGTCTCACTAGCCTATAAAACATAATTACAATTCATAATGCAATTGGAGCACATCCTTGGGGTATTATAATCCCCTCCCCTTATTTTTGCACTGTCCTCAGTGCAACTTTCATACAACATTAGCAAGATTTCCAAAATCTTCAAAAAGATGCAGGTATTCTGCCCGCATAGCATCTTCATGCTCCCATGTCACATCCTAAAGACCATATCAGGTCCATTGGACCTTTACAAGCCCTATGGATCGATTCCAGAGATGTTTGCTTTTTCGATCCAATATGCGCACATGATGCACTTGCAGGACACCTTCTTGTTCCACCTGAATCACATTCCAATCAATCACATGATTAGGATCAGGTATATATTTCTTAAGTAATGAAACATAAAACACATTATGTATAGTCATGGATGCAAGTAATGCAAGCATATATGCAACTGGCCCAATCCTTTCTAGGATTTCAAATCGCCCACAAAATTTGGCTGCCAACTTGAAACAGTTTCCCAGCCTCAGGGAACTTCTATTGGCTTTTATTTTCAGAAAAACATGATCTCCCACTTTAAGCTCTTTGTGGTTTCTATTTTTATCAACATAACTTTTCTGCCTGTCTTGGGAAGCTTTCAAATTCTGCTTAATTTTTTGCATCTGTTCTTCCATTTCCTTGAGCAAATCTGGCCCAACTACTACTCTGTCAGCTGGATTGTCCCAGCTTATTGGGGTATTGCACTTTCTGCCATAAAGTGCTTCAAATGGGCTTATCTTCAATGACGTTTGATACCCATTGTTGTAGGCGAACTCTACCAAGTGTAGGTAGTCTTCCCATTTCGATGGTTTATCCATCGCATACATCCTCAATATGTCTTATATCACCTGATTCACTTGCTTTGTCTGCCCATCTGACTCAGGATGATAGGATGTACTAAAATTCATATTCGTTCTGAATCCCTTGAATAACCCTTTCCAAAAATTTGAGGTAAATTTTGAGTCTCTGTCAGACACAATTGTCTTGGGAATTTCGTGCAATTGTGCCACTTCCTTCATAAAAATATAAGCAACCTTCATTGCCTTGTGAGTAGTCTTTAACTGAATGAAATGGGCAGCTTTCGTAAGCTTGTCCACCACCACCATGATTGAACCATGTTGCATGCATGTTCTGGGAAATCTTTTGATGAAGTCCATTGTCACTACCTCCCACTTCCACTCAGGAATGGGTAAGGGTTGCAGCAACCCTACTGGGTGTCTATGCTCAACTTTAACCTTTTGGCATTCCATACATCTGGAAATGTATTCAACGATCTCTTTCTTCATACCTGGCCAAAAGTAATGGATCTTGACTGCTGCCACAGTCTTCTGATATCCAAGGTGCCCAGCATAAGGCACGCTATGCATTTCTCTCAAAATCGCAAGTTTCAAACCCTAGACATTAGGTACATAAACTCTGTTCTTGTACAAAAGTATTCCATCGGGCTCTAACTTATAATTTTCCACTTTCTGTGACATTTCACCTTGTTGTAGCTTTGCTACCAATTCCATGTACTACAAATCGGCGCTTGCAGCTTCCAAAACTCTGCTCTTTATATCACTCTGATACATGATAATGGTTGTAGAATGTAATTCATGTACTCTCCTGTTGAGTGCATCAGCCACTTTATTCTCCTTCCCTTTGATATGCTTGATATCAAAATCGTATTCACGGAGCAATTCCAATCACCTACTCTGCCTAGCGTTCAATGTTGGTTGATCAAACAAATACTTCAAACTGTTATGGTCTGTTCTCAATTCAAACCTCCTTCACATGAGGTAATGTATCCATTTCCTCATAGCGTGAACGATGGCCGCTAACTCCAAATCATGAGTTGTGTAGTTCCTTTCATGCTCTTTCAACTTTATGGATTCATAACAAATTACGAATCCATTCTGATTGAGGACTCCTCCCAGTCCTTCTTTGCATGCATCGGTGCATACCATGAAATCTTCATTTGGGTCTGCAATCCTCAGGATTGGAGCACTGGTTAACAGTTGTTTCAATCGCTGAAAAATTCTCTCACAATCGTCTTTCCACTAAAACGTCTTCTCCTTCCTTTGCAAGGAAGTGATAGGGTGAGCTATCCTTGAGAACCCTGCAATAAATATTTTGTAATAGCCAGCTAGACCCATAAAGGATATGACTTCCTTTACATTCCTTGGTGTTGACCATTCCCTAATGGCCTCAATCTTCTCAGGATCTACAACTATCCCATCCTTTGAAATACTATGCCCCAAGTAATGGATATGCTCCTGATAAAACGAGCACTTTCTCAACTTGGCATATAGATGGCGCTCTCTTAGCACCTACAACACCATCCTAAGATGTTCTTCATGCTCGTCCTTCGTCTTGGAATACACCAAAATTTCATCCAAGAAGACTATGATGAACTTGTCCAGATAGTCCCTGAATACACCATTCATCAAGCACATAAAAACAACAGGTGTGTTTGACAGCGCAAACGGCACCACTGTGAACTTGTAATGACCATACGTAGTTCTAAAGGCGGTCTTTTTGACGTATTGATCCTTTATCCTTACCTGGTGATATCTCGACCTGAGTTCTATCTTCGAAAATATCTTCACATCCTTCAACTGATCAAAGAGGTCATCAATCCTCGACAGAGGATACTTGTTCTTTACAGTTACCTTGTTCAATTGTCTAAAATCGATACACAATCTCAATGTTTCATCCTTCTTCTTCACGAATAGAACCAGGGCACCCCAAGGTGACACACCTGGGCGTATGTATCCCTTCTTCAGAATCTCTTCAAGCTGCAATTGCAGTTCTTTCAGCTTCGGTGTACTCATTCTGTTAGGAGATTTTGACACTGGAGTTGCTCCAAGCATTAAGTTTACAGAGAAGTCAATATCTCTTTTCAAGGGTAATCTTGGTACCTCTTGGAATACATCCTCAAACTCCTTTAGTACCACATGATATCTAATACTTGACACCTTATCCTTATGTGTTTCCTCCACATGGACTGAAAATAATTGGCAACCTTTTCTGTAGCACTTCTTCAGTTGCATTGCTGAGATTTCTCTAACAACAATAGCTCTAGGAATTCCTTGGACTGTTTTCCAGTTTCCTTCCTCATCCAGGAAAGTGAATGTGTCCAGGATGGCATGGTGTTGTTCCAACCAATCCATCCCAATTAAACAGTCATAAGAGCCTAAAGGCAGAATTTTCAATTCAGCCTTTGTGCTCAGTCCATTCATGCCCACAGGATAGGACTTAACCAACTCAATGAATTTCCTCTTGGTTCATGTAGCCAGCTGCACTGACCAAGAATTTTCATGTTTGTTTCTTGTTAAATGCAAACTTTCCACCACTGTAGGATCTATATAACTATAGCTAGCCCCAAAATCAACTAAAATAGTAAAGGCATCGTTGTTTATCATACCTTCTACTTCAATCATGTGTGATTCAAATTCAACTTTCTTGTTGTCCAGGGCTGCATAGATCCTTGGCATTCTACTACCCATGTCCTCCATTGTTTCTTCTTGTTGAACATTGTGGACGACTCTCGCTTTATCATTTCGGTGGGGGAAATCTCTAGACCTATGGTTTCCTTTACAACCCCAACACTCCATAGGTGTCTATCTTGGCATTTGTCGACCCATTTCAACTTTTCTAGGTTATCTAAAAGATGGTTGTCCCTGAGGACTGTTTCTGAAAAAGGATGACTTAGTTCCTTTCTGCCTCTGCTCTTTCTTAAACTTCTTCTTGTCTTCCCAATCCTTCTAGAAGGTAGGATTTTATTTTTGTTGTTCATATAAGCATTTTTCCCTCCTTATCATCTCTTCCATGGTATTGGGGTCATCATACTGGATCTTGTACCCAATGGAAGGTGGCAATCCACTTAGATATCTCTGAATCTTGACAGTCTCATCTTTGATGAATGAAACATACTTTAGCAATTCCAGAAACCCATGGTCATACTCATCAATGGTCATGCTGCTTAGCTTGAGTTCAAAGAACTATTTCACCTTTCTATCATAATATCTCTTAGTCAAATACTTCTTATCGAAATACCTCTTGAATTCTTTCCAAGTGATATATTTATCTCTAATGTGTTGCACCTGCACAAGCTGATCCCACCACATGGATGAATTTCCCTTCAGTTGATACATTGCAATTCTTCCTTCTGCATGAGAGGAATAATTCTACAGTTGAAAATATTTCCTCATGCCAAGAAACCATGTTTCGGCATCTTCCTCCTTCTTATGTTCTCCATCAAATGTAGGAGGCTTAATCTTATTCATTTCACCCTTCAGTTCATCCACTCCAGATCTCCTGTGCTTTCTGGTAGGAGATGGGCTTGAACTACTATGTGCCCTTCTCTTGGAGCGACTTTGGGACTGATGATGGTGTCTACCAACACTCCTTGATCTTCTCCCCTCAGAAGTTCGGTGACTCCTTGTTCTGCTAGAGTCACTTTCCTTATCCAACTTCCTTTCTATTATCTCCAAACTCTTTAACAAATTTACGTTGAATTCTCCTTGTTTTTCCTTAGTTTTCCTGAGATTCCTGCTATCTGCTAAGCGAGTTTGGGCATCTTTCTACAATTTTTCAATTATCTTCCTTAGATTTCCTTCTTTATCTATCTCTTTTTCGTGCCCATTGGAGTTTGATCATTCAACTCCCAAGTGGATGTCCATTTCTTCTCTTTCATTTTTTGAACTGGAAGCATTATGTGACTCTTCCATTTCTTTGAACTCTATGGAAATTCTAATCGGTTCTAGAACTCGCTAATCTTCTGCAACACAACGTCCAGACAACCAAAAATTTTCACTCCATTATTCCTTAAAAAATCCCACAGCATTCATAAACAAATCTGAATTAAGAAAACGTTCAGATTTCATGAGTTTTCCGAGCTCTGCTCGGCTCCGTAAGAAATTCAAGCCATAGCCATTTTCGTTTGTTTCTTCAACCCCTCGTGACCAAGAGTTGTGACCAAGCGCTAGATCTACAAGGTTCTCTAAACGAAACTTCGAGGTTTCAGGTTTCAGAGATTTCAAAGCACACACAACCATCTCTTAGAGTTCTAATTACCAAACTTCGCGAAGTCAGGTGGATCAGCAGTCCACGTTACCTCAGGTGACGCCCTCCAACTCCACTGCATCTACTTTTCCTTCAAGCCCACTGGTACATGGTACACATCCATCATGTCCACACCATCCAAGTGACGTCAGCCCAACTCACTACTTTGACTCTTCAGGATTTCGCGATTTCGAGCATCGAGAGTTTGTGTGTCAGCACATCCCATTTATCCCGACAACCGAACTCCGGAAATTAATATCTGTTCTTTTTCTCGATCCAACGGTCGAGATATTTTCTCCAGATCTACGGTGTATATCTCTCTCGAGACTTCGGGGTTTCGGGTTCCAGACATTTATGCCTCTACTCACCCCGCTTCTCCTGATTCCTGAAATGTCAATATTCTTCCTGGACATTTAATGGTTCATATCTCTCCTCAATCAATGGTTGTGATCCAATCGCGAATTCATGTTTCACGAATTCTCACAAACTTGCCCTCTGACCTTTTCAAGTGACAAGTCAGCGAAAGGTTGAACGCTCTCCACGCGTCCCTCCCAATGGATGGTCCTGATGATGTCGGTGCTTCGCGTGTCGCGATTTCCACACTCCTGTGAAACTCAAAAGGGTTTTAAACCTTGTGCATGTTCCCTAGATCCAACGGCTGTTGGTCCACACGCTCAGATCTGATGGCCCAGATATGATCTCCTATGTGCGCTCTCCTAAGTATCTGGACATGGATTCGATGGTCCAGATCTTATCCTTTATAGTTGATCAATGGTTGCGGTCTTATCCTACTGCTACCCCTCCTAGGCTTTGTAACACGACCAGGTAACTCCTTGGCGCTCAGGAACAATCTAAGGTTTGAAATTGGTTCCTCCAACACAATTTCCACTCGATACCTTGGGTCTAAAGACCAATTATTTGGCACATACAGGCTCAGCGTTAAAAACATGGCTCTGATACCATATTGTAATGTCCTCATCCATCAACCCACTTGTCGGGCAACGCTACTACGCGGAACATTCTCATACTTAAATTATAACATGCATGTTAAATCTAATTAACAGATTCAACCAAACAACATAGATTAAGCACATGATTATTGCTGATATACATCATCAAGGACATTAACAATAATTCATATGCGCAACAGAATAAATGATAACATATAAGCATCACAGGCCTTCAAAAACACAATATTAAGCACCAACCGATACTTATCTTTGAAACAGTGGAAATCCCACCAACTACGTGCAGACCTTCCACGAACCTCCCAACCTTAGACCGCGCTGCTCATCACTCTCAGCAATAGGTCACCCCCAAGCTGGGACTAAGCTCCACCGGGCAGGGAATCCTAAGCTAGGCAAGTTCAACGGGAAGAAACACAGTTACAGAGGAAGGATTCCCTCCTAGGAGTCACTTACACCCACTGCTCACAGACTCTCTTTCCCCACATGCCTATCCCACCCTAGGAGTATACACCTTCATTGTCACCCAAACAGTCCTTCGACTGCTAACCTCCCTTACCTTGGGCTTCAACAACAGACCGGACCAAAAGTCTCTGAGCTCTGTGGTAGCTACAGGACCCCTTCCAGGAGTTCTCACTTCCTCTGCGCACTCTTTCACCTCGAGAGAGTTACTCACAGGCTTGGCAACCTGTTTCCTTCAACTCAGTTTCCAACGTAGTCGAAAAACCATGAGGCTCAGGACAAACATACCCTGGTCAGCAAGCCACATGCAATCAAGCACTGTGTGCCCACAACAGTCAATTGGGAACACAGGCACAAGCTTCCCAAAACTAGTGACAGAATGACACTATAGCATAGCAAGGCTCAGGAATTACGGGACATTCGGTTTTCCCATCCAGCAATACTGGGCAGAATCACATCTCTGGTTTCGTGGATGTGCAACAAGCAATCCATGCAGAGGTCGAACACAGACTCAATGGTTTAGATAGAGGTGTATCAACTCCTCACGAAAACAACACAGGCTTCAGTTTCAAGGCTGCATGAGGTATGCATACAAAGGTCAGACGAAATTCACAGTTCAGACAATCGATGGGAGAATGGAGGAGGAACCCCAAACTTAGCTGACACTTCAGTTTTTAACCGCATGCACCCAGGTTGACACTTGTCTTCCTGGAGCTGCATGTGTTCTCTTTTTGCACACGTTGGAGCTACATGCATTGTCCCTCCTAGGACTTAGGATAAATAAAACATACCTTTCACACCACTTTAGAATAATCATAATAAATTATTATCTCCAGGACTTAAGCCCTCAAGCTTAGCCCCTCTTCTGACCTTTCAGCCCCCTCTCCCTTACCCAGACATTTTGGAATCTTAGTCCCCCATCACTCATTCATCGTGGTCGTTCCACACGCACAGATGTTTTTATATTAATAATGTGCATCATTACATGTACAAAAATCAGGCTCTTAGCCTTCAACACTTAGGCTCTCTGGCATAATAATCACATAAGCCCACCATCTTATATAAACTTGGCTCACCAGCCTATAAAACATAATTACAATTCATAATGCAATTGGGGCATGTCCTTGGAGTATTAGAGACCAACTTGAAATAGGAAGAATGAAATGGAATCGATTGCTCTCAGGCGAGACAACACAAGGCCATCAAAGGCAAAGCAACGCCGTGCATTTTATAGAATCAATGAAGAGTACAATATATAGGATGAACCTCAACTAAATCCTAAATAAACACCGCAACTAATATCCATTATTTCTAAGTAAGAAGGCAATAGATTACTTCAATTTCTTTAAAATTGTATTTCTATGCTCAGTTTCAAGATCACCATAGTTTTGGTGAATTATGATGTTATGAAGGTTGGTATTGTAGAAAATATTTTTAGATTGGGATATAATATGGGTATAGGTAGGGCAATCCAAGAGGAAGAGTTTTTCATATTCTACCCTCTTAATGTCACAAAGGTGACAGATTCTCTCACCTAATGGTGTTTTGGCAGTTGTCCAATGCCAAGAGAGTTTGTTCTTATTTTAATAATGTTGATTTTCTTCTTTGCACTTTGCACTATGATTTTATCTTGAGGGGGCTTTGGCTAGAGTTTGAAGCAATTTTGGGGAGACTAGATTGTCATCCATGTTGTTTGTTTTGTTCTTATACGTTAGGTAACTAATCATAGCAATGCACTCAATAGGGGAAAGAATTGCTTCTATGAGGAGGATAGGATAGGATAGGGTGTATTGCCCTTAATTTTGAGATTATAAGTTATAAAATTATTTAAATTATTTAAATTATTTTGGATATGTTCTATCTTTATACTACAACCCCAAAATTCACATCCATATAAGATAACTCTAGCTACTCAAACTTCACATCCATATAAGATAATTCAAGTGATGAGATGTGAAAGAGGAGTTTTTTTTTTATTCCAAAGCTAAAAGTCTGCTAATTTACAATTGTTTTCTAATCCATAATAAAATTTTCACCCTCCATTTATCTTTTTTTCAAAGCTATAGCTCCAATTGAACTTATGGTGGATATCAATATATAAATAACCTAATAAATTGCTTTCTTTTAAAAAAAATTAATCAACATTAAATAAATATAATTATAATGAATTAAATATACACTAAATAAATATGATGATGGTGATGATTAAGATTTATCATAGTTATAATGTATTACACAAAGATGGTGATAGGCTGAAAATAAACTTGTGCTCTGCGATTGCTTCCTTTGGCTGCTTCTCTTCGTCCTGCATATGTCGGGCTGTCTATGGTGACGCTATTCTGCCCCCTCTGTCTCTGGTAACGGCTGGGATTCCTCTGTCTCAATTCCTCCTCTTCTTCTTCGGTCGGATTAGGACAGTGGACAGCTCATTCTTCTTCTTGCACTGGCACTGATAGTGTCCTTTCTTCACGTGTAGTGTTTTTATGCAGAATATATATCTGTAAATTGAAATGTCGTTCACTTCAAATAAAAAACTGTCTTCAGCGTATAAACG
>SNQJ01S0094407.1:4286-19674 GCA_010110895.2 Picea sitchensis
AACACGCCCATGGATAATAATCATATATTTTCAAGATACCAATAGGATGGGAAAGGAGTATTTCTATTAATAATTGATCAGCAGAAGTGACAACATTATAGACTTCCATGTCGGCATGGTTCGAAACCAAGAAACCAAGTTCCTTCCAGCTGGGTCTCCACCACTTCAATCCTCCACCAAAGGCAAGCTCATAGGAAAGAGGCAATGAGTTCCTCTCAACAATAAGGGAAGAGATTGGGGGCTTGACACTGTGTTCAGACTTGAGGGACAAAGGGATGCAGACTCAATATGAAGTAATTTCTCTAGAGTAACTTTGCTCTCAAAGTTGAATTCTTTCTCCTCTTTTCCATAGATCGAAATTGTGCTCTTATAGCCTTTAGAATGCAACTGAATGGCCAAGTCAGAACGTTTCCAGTATATGGAAGGCCAAAGATCAGAGATCTCTTGTCATGACATGGAAACCCGACTTCATTTTGTATTTTATGGCACAAATCCCGATATACGCGAGTTGTAGTGGAGCTTCAAGCATATACGCATCTTGAAAAGTAGTTAGGGAGCATATATGTGGAAAAATATATATTTTTAGCTCTGGATTCATCAAAAAGCGATGACAAGTCTGCATAGGGAAATGGAGAAAGGCCCTCTGTGAAAGATAGTAATGGTGAGGCAAATCTTGCTATAACAGATGCCCCCTAATGTGTGAGATCAGAGGAGTATCTACGATGGCCAAAATACATTATAAATAACCTAGAAGTGGAGTGGTAGAGAACCAGTTGGACAAACTCAATTTCTCATTACATTATGTACTGACTTTGCATACATGGCTGCCAAGAGTACAATGCAGATCCATGTGGAAAATATACCAAAAAAGTGCTTATGGCCATGAATAGGCAAATATAAATGTGGTTACATGCCAAGAGCTACCATAGTCACGAACAAGGCCAGTGAAACCAGTCTCAAAAATCAATCTGAAGATATATGTATACCATGGAGTACAATCTGATCTCCCATGATCACTGAAGTCAAATAGGTACTGGTTCAATGAAATGGAAGCAACAACTCAATAAAGTTGCGGCCACATAGTGATGTCTTCAAGTCTTCTACACTATCCGCCAATGGTGCAAGTCTACATCATGTGAATAAATGAGTTGAGGTTGAACACGATGCGACATCATTTGATTACTGATCATTGAAGTAAACTGTTAACAAACATGAGACATCCTATCGATGATGAAAGTAGGTATCAAGGCACCGAGTACATCTCTACAAATGTGAATAAATGAGTTGGTGTCAAACACTTGAGAGATCCATTGATCAGGAGAGATTGATGTATTCCCATATACCAATGGTGAGAGAGCCTGCCACTAATGAATGCAAGCCTCAAGGTACTCGTAAAACTCTAGGTCTCGTATCCAGAATAAATGAGCTGAAGTCGATGGAAAGAGGCCCATTGAAAGGAGAGAATTAAGGCATCTCTCATCAATCGGCATGAGGAACAAAGCAGGAGCTTCATGATTTGGTGGAGATCGTATGAAGAACATGTTCATGAACCAACGACCCTGTGCGTCTTTCGCGTGTGCCAAATGCAAGCAGTACATGAAAAAGACCCTTTGAATAGCAGCCAATGATGAAAACTACTGACAAAGGCGAGGAAACCACCAATAAGGCTAATGGCATCCAAGATACTGCACGAATCCCAAAGTGTGAATAGATGTCTTGCCATCGAACACAAGGGAAACCACCTAGTCAACGACCAATGATGAAATGTTAATTGTTGGATTCAAGGTGACCTACCAATGATGAAATTAGGGCCAGGGTGCATGATGAGACCACAGTATCATGTGATTCTGAGACAAACTGAGGGTATGGCCGACATGCAAAGTCAAGATTTTTGAGGAGTGGCTGACACAGGTTGATAGACTTCCTTTGAACAAGAGCATGAGACATATGGTGGACTCTGGCAGCATAGAATCAATGATGCGACAATTAGATGCAGGAGGCATCTATAATGCTATCTATAGGGACTGGAAGAGTAACCAGTCGGTAGAGAAAACTCTGTAGCGAGATCAGCTTCCTAAGGCAATGCTAAACCCAAAATTATGATGACACAAGGACTCAATAACTTTGTGCTTTGTTCAAAGGCAACATGATTGTTTCCAATCACACTATAGTACTCCCTTCCCGCCCATATTTTTTTGTTTTTTCATAACAAATGCATGCTATGATACAATGGAGGGAACAAGTGTCGCAAGTAAGCAAAACTAGTTCCATCAATGGAACGTACATGTGTTCAATGCAAGGAAATGCACGCAGGAGATGGACACTCGGGGTGATGCTCCCTCCAGGGTATAGGGTGTCAAATTGTGAAGGATAAAAACAAGGCTCTTCTTGGTTGAGGATGTAAATTGCTTAAGCAACGGTTTATAACTCAAAGCGAGAACCGGATAAAGGCTCAATACTGCAAGCGAGGGCATGAGATGTAATCACAACTTAACGCCAAAAAATGTCCCTTTTTATATCTTTTAGTCTACTTGGTGTGAAAAAGGTGTAAACTTGTTCCAAATAGACGTCTTTTCAAATCCAATTTATGAGTGTGAAAAAGACAAGTTCACTCGGAAATCTTTTCTATTTTTGATAGCGAGTCGGAAAAGAGATTAACTAGGATGCATGATCTTTCAAATCCAATTTTAATGAGTGTGAAAGGGACAAATCACTCAGTGATATTTTCATTTTTTAGGCGAGTCGGAAAAGAGCTTAACTAAGACTCGTTATTTGGGAGTCCGTGGGTAATAAGGCCGCATGTGCATGAATGAGGAATGAGGCTCATTATAAAGTCATGTATCGATTTGTTCTAGACTCCTGGTCCTAAGGAAGAAACTCGGCATGGGCACCAAATGACAAAGAGGATATAGCCAGGGTACCCATGTTTGATAAGCCTCTACCATTTATTAACGATGCTATTAATAGCAAATGGAGGGTTATGCGTCGCAATAAATGGGTTCGTACCTAAGGCGTAAAAAGTGGTAGTTGAAGGATAATGCGAAAAATGCACAATGGAGTAGATACATATCCTATATGCTAGGTTATGAATATACCTGCCTGAGGAGACGAACGACCAACCATGACATTGAAATCCACAAGAAAATTGAGTTGAAACTGCAAAAACCAGTTTCAAACTATTCTTGAATTAGTCCATTAGGCAAAACAACAACATAAAACTATATCAATTGGGTAAAAAACTTTTATAAATAGTAATAAAATCAAAATTTACTATGTCATTTTCATTTTTACCCAAATAGTGCAATTTGGACTAAAATACCTCCAGAATTCAAACGAGGATTGCAGGAGCAATAGGCAAAGAAATCACACACCGTCTAGACCAGGTAACTCTTCATCCCATCCTCTTCAAATTCAATGGTTTACAATTTTGAATTAGGTTGTATTTTATTGGTTTTTAAGGGCGCAAATTGAGTTTTTCGGTATACGCGGGTTTATGCTAATATGGTGCATATACGACCAGATATACGCCCCTGTTTGAACTACAGGGGGCGTATATCAGGCCCTACCCATGACTGTTCTTGGATAAACTGCGTATATGTGCGCAAAAGGGAAAAAAATAAGTTTCTAACTCAAAAATTGTTTTGGTTTTTGCAGGATGGTGTTGAAGTGGAGGGAGAGAGAGCATGAGGAGGTAGATGCAGTAGTGGATAGGGATCCAGTGGCTCAAGTGGCTTTAAAAATATGTGATTTAGATAAGTTTCAGGCTCAAGTGATCCAGATAGAAATGTTGGTGGGCTATTGGGATCCATATAGCAAGAGATTTATCCTTGATGGACAACCATTAAGGATCGAAGTAGAGGACATCTACTTCTTGACAGGACTTTCATGCCGAGGAGAGGTCATGGACATCAAGTCACGTGGGGCAAGGAGTGGGATGAAGGTCAAAGAATACATCGAGGCCCACTGTGTTGCAGGGACTCCCATGGTGGGAGGTCAAATCCCTATCCGGGCTATAGGTAACCTCAGCCTGAAGATTATTGTGCTCATGCTTACCAGGATCATAGGATCGACCTCGTTGCATCAAGCATCGAGACCACTTATGTTTTACGCACTAGAGTGTGCGAGACCCACCGTCTATGATTGGTGTACCTCACTGCTGACCAATATGAAAGGTCAGTTGACAGAGTGCAAGCAAGGGGCTAAGAAAAATTTTGGGTTTGCCTCTGTTGTTTGCAGCTTCTTTTTTGAGCAAGTCCCAAGTCTGGGACCTAGAGTGGAGATCATTCCTAGAGGACCACGTGATCCGGCTATGGCGTGATGGATTGAGGTCATGAGACGGAAGGGAGGAGGTAGGGTGGCGACACCCTACAATGATGACTTTTTCTTCTGGTGGCGGAGACAGATCATAGCTTTGGATGATTATCCCTATGTGGGAATTGATTTCAGAGGAGATCCTGATATGTCACTTCCACTAGGAGCCGCCTACGGCGCCATAGGTAAAAAAAAATTTACATATTTCATTTTTTTGTATTTTTGTATTTAAGGGAACAAAAATATTTTTGGATGGTGTTTTAAATATTAACTCGATACATGTCTGATTGCAGACGTGGGTCCGCAATGGCCAGAGGGATTCCTATGACATAGGCGGAGGCACCGGGGTGATGAGGCAGTTGGAGGATAAGCGGAGAGAGTCCTACAGAATGTGCAGGGCAACCTATCACGTTTGACACTGAGGATTCCTATGGTTCAGGTGGAGGATCCACCTAAAGCCATGCAGAGGCAGCTTGTTGGTGTACCTAGAGCATGGGTACGACTCTTCCAGTGTCTCTCTAGTGCCATGGTTTGCTATCATGAGACTTATCCAGTGCCACAAGCATAGATTTCATGGGACATGTATATCGGATGTATATGTATTTTGAGGGTTTTAGCCCCAATTTTGTAATATAAACACTGTATTTTTTGAAAATATATAAAGAGGGATCTTCAGATTTACTCATATCTTACAATGTGTACATTGATTTAATGGCCTTCTTTGATTTATTAATGTGACAAATGCCAATCTAAAACATAATTAGCGTAGGCATCAGATACATGATTAGAACTTCTAGGAATGTGAAAGTATGTAATAAAATCAAATTGTCGTTCTAAAATACGTACCCGTAAGAAATGACAAAGTAACATAGGATCACGCACATGGTAACGGTCGTTCAACTTACATACTACTAACTGAGAATCCAGGGGAACCTATAGAGAGAGAATACCATGTGAGATAGCATCACACAACAGTTCTATGATGGCGCTATATTTGGCCACATTATTCGTGGATGGCCCTAGCCATACACCACCTGAAGACACCAGTAGACCCTCGAGTGAGTAAATCACCCAAGCGGTGGAAGCCAAGTTCCGTGTATGACGACTGGCTCCGTCTAGGAATCCTAGGTAGAATGAAGACTCCGTTGGCATCCACCAACCAAAAGGGAAAACTTGATAAGCAAGCCAAAGACAAAAAGAAAAAGATGTATATACACTAAATTTACATTAGTATACAAAGGGTTTCGCTCAAGCCTAGGGCTCAAGCGTAGTACCTTTTCAAGTAGAGCCCATTTCTGGGCTCAGCCAATTTATTCCCTTCATAGTCTTCCAATTTGTAGGCTCCTTTTTCTAGAACACATCACATGATATAAGGACCATGCCACATGGGTTTAAACTCGCCTACCCCTAGCGATTCTTTGGCTTGGTCATACAAGAGGACCAAGTCACCCTTAGAAATGAGCATACAATCAGGGACAGACAGACTTATCATACTAAACCTTGACATGTTTTGTGTTCAGCTCGATAGCCGTAAAGGCGTCTCGACGCTGCTTGTCAAGACTCTCTAGGTGTACAAGGCGTCGCCCTAAATCCAAAGTGTCAGGTAAGAGCTCGACTGGCAATTTTAGAGAAGGGATTTCACATTCAACGGGAAGTATCGACTCCACACCGTGCACTAACTAAAAAGGGGAAAAACTGGTGGCAGTCTTGACCAAGGTTTGGTATGCCCAAAGCACGGGATACAACATGATGTGCCAGTTGGAATTGCTCCGACTGACAGTTTTTTGAAATATGGTCTTGAGAGACTTGTTAATGGACTTTACTTGCCCATTTGTCTGGGGGTAATAAGGAGATGAATGACCATGTTTAAACCCCAGCTTAGACGCTAGTTCTACCATCATTTCATTTTGAAAGTGACTGCCATGATCAGTGACAATCTCACTCGGGATACCAACCTGGGCGATAATTTGGTTGAACACAAAGAAAGTTGTAGTCTTCCCCTTGGATTTTACATTAAGCATGGCTTTGGCCCACTTGGTGAAGTAGTCGACAGCCACAATAATATGTTGATGCCCCCCAGCCAAAGTTGGGTTGCAATCGATGAAATCTACCCCCCACTTGGTGAAGGGACCGACGAAAATGACTGGGTGAAGAGGGGTTGAGTGTGAGTGCATTTTTCGAGTGAACACCTGGCAGGGGTGACACTTCTTAATCGCTTCAATGCAATACTTAAATATGGTGGGCCAGAAGTAACCAGTTCGCAGAATTTTTTGGGTTGTTGCAAGCCCGGATAGGTGACCACCACAAGCCCCTTTGTGGCAGTCATTTAGGACTAAATCAACTTCCTCGTGAGTTAAGCAACAACGTAAGATACTATCTATTCCTCAACGATACAAAGTGTCACCGACAATGGTATACTTTTTGGCTTGGTATCTAACACGCCGTCAATCATCTCGCGAGAGATGCTAAGTGAACTTCAAGGTTTGAAGATATAAAACAATGTCTCTATACCAGGGGTCAGACGATGAGATGAGGAAATGTGTTCATCTGCAAATAAATCCACATGGATAACATTCTCATCTAATCATGGGAAATCAGATATTAACTTTGTGAAAACTAGTGATTTCTTGGACTTGGCCGAAGCAAAGTCGAGATCAAATTATTGTAAGATGACAATCCATTTATTATATTTCCCACCTATAATACGCCTAGTGAGGATGTATTGAAATGGATTAACATCAGCAACCACAGTATTTTTGCAAAGCAATATATAGTGTCGCAAATGCTGGACTGTGTGAACAACATCCAAAGCTATCTTTTCAACGTGGGAGTAATTAAGCTCAGGACCGACTAAATTCTAACTGAGAAAGTAGATGATGTGTTCATGGAGCTCATCATCATCCTGAACTAGAACCATACCAATCATCTCTTTGGACACGACAATATATAACAAGTAATCTCTACTGTAATCAGGATATTTTAGCAGAGGGGCCGATACCAAGGCTTTCTTTAAAGCGTCAAAAGACTGTTGGGCTCGCTCATCCTAGATAAACGGGGTGTCTTTCTTCAATAGGCGCATGAAACCCTTAGTGATATTGGCATAATTCACTATAAACTGGCGTAGAAAGTTAGATTTCCCCTGTAAACCTTGAAGTTGTCTAATCATGCGCGAGGGAGGAAATTGAAGTATTTCCTCAACCTTAAGAGGATCTACCATGATCTCAGTCTCAGAGACTAAGAATCCTAAGAGACGGCCGGACTTAACGCAAAAGATGCATTTGTGAGGGTTTAACCAAATTCTATAGTAACGACATCATTCAAAAACTAGTCGAAGGTGGGTAACATGATCCACTCTCTTGCGAGAGTGAGCAGCAAGATCATCAAGGTAAGCCTTGACTATGTGCTTGAGATCATGAAAATAGAAATCCATGGCTCATTAGAAGGTTGCTCCGACGTTTTTCAGACCGAAAGGCATTTTCCGATATGCAAAAGTGCCCCAAGGACATATAAATGTCATCTTGTGTTGGTCCTTGGGTTTGATCTAGATTTGGTTATATCCTGAAAATCTGTCCATAAAGGAAAATATTTCGCTTCCCACACACTCATCGAAAATTTGATCAATGAAAGGTGTGGGGAAGTTGTCTTTAGGAAAATCCTTTTTCAGGTCATGAAAGTCCATACACACGCGGATGGTTCCTTGCTTTTTATTCATAGGAACGGGGTTGGATACCCATTCAGTCAAGGGAACTGGGTAGATAAAGCCAGCATTGAGTAGCTTCTCTATCTCTACCTTAATAACGGGGGTGTTCCTAGGATTAACAGCTCTAAGACGTTGTCAAACAGGTTTAGCATCTGGATAAGTCTTAATCTCATGTTCGACAATACGAGGGTCGATCCCTGGCATCTCTTCATACGACCAAGCGAATACGTCTCAAAATTCTTTGAAGAGGTTGGTGTAGATCAAAATCTCTTCTAGCGAACAATCCGCACCTATATTTACGTTCTTAATCTTTCCAGGGGTATGAGAGATGTCGATCGAGATGGTAGGAGAAATACTCGCCATATTTCCTTTGGCATAAATGCCATGTGTATCAAGTGGAACTACGGCGTGATTGACTACCTCCCTCAAGGTACACCGAAAATCATCTTTCTCAATTCTTTCAAGACTTGGGAGAAAATAAGATTGATGATGCATATCATCCCAAGGTCTTTTGGAAACATTCATGGCTTCAAGGATGGCTTCGTCCAAAGGCAAAGTCTCATCCAAGAAATCATGTGAACAAGATGACGAAGTGGCCCAGACGGGCCTAGTAACGGGATCCTCCTCGTCCGTCTGTGAGGTAACAGGATTGGGATCGGTGGAAGAATCAAGGATAGCTTGATATGCAATCTCTACTGTCGATAGTGGCATAGCCATGCTAGCATGAAACTGTCCTTCAACCGACGAAGTCAGAGAAGCTAGGGTCCAAGGATCACTAAAATAGGAAGTGTGAAAAGGAATGTACCTCTCTGATGAAGCAGGCCTACTAGACATGGCGTAAACATGGTGAATCAGTGTCGAGAAGTCGAAAGTACCCATGAGGGAAGAATACATTCGGACACCGCTATTCTCAGTTGTCGGCTGAGAATTGTCGACCACAGGGATCGACAGTCCAACAGATGCGTTCGGACTAGAGTATGAAAAGGATAATTGGTCTATCATCACGATCTCCCCCTGATGAGGAAAACAAAGTATGCGGAAGACAGACGATACGACAACAACCATAACATAGGTCCAATTGTGACCTAGTAACAGGTTATAATTGAGAGGTGCATCAACTACCTCTACCGTCTTCCCACCTAACTGGACTAGAAAGGCAGGGAGAATACCATGAGGGTAGAAGGAATGATCGTTGAATATGGTCAACATGGTCGACGACTTTGAAAGGGTTGGAGAACTGATGGCTTTCCAACAGACTAGGGAAATCACGCAAGTGGCAGCACCTTCATCAACGACTGCTTGTTTGATGGTATATTTAGAATACTCCACATGGATTTGGAAAGCCACATGGTAGGGTAAGTGAGGCTTCACATCCATGACATCAAACTTGATGGTTTTCGAGCCACTAGGTTCTAGAGCTCCTAAGGTGGAGAGTAAGGCATTCCTTTGTCAGGGACACGTCTGGAGTACCTCCAAAGCCAACATCGTGCAAGGGGTTTGGCCCAAATCCTCAACAATAGAGTAGCTCTGGGTGTCTCTAGCATTAGGGTTGTGGGTAGAGCACTTGAGTACTCCTTTCGGAATACGGGGCGGTGGGTCTGGTTTCTCGATCTATAAGTTCATATCCGGGGGTGGAGGAGGAGCTTCTAGGCTAGTACTAGATTTTGAAGAGCCGTAATCACGAAAGAGGGTGGCTATATCGATCTTTGCGTCGACCATATTGATACAAACACGATCGCCATCTTGTGGTGGTGGGTTTTGATTCCCACCAGACGCATTTCCGGCATTCGAAGAACTTGAGGCTAGGTGTTGGTTATGTGGGAATGGATTCATCAGCATAGCGGGTGGTAGATTTAAAATCCTCACAACCTCCGCAAGTTTGGGGCGTAAGTGTGAAAGGTGATCATCAGTACAAAGTTTCCAAGGAAACTTAACCTTGCGCTTCTCTTTCTTTCCCTCTCCAGCATTATCATTCTATTTCCCATTATTATTCTTGTCCTTGGGTTTATTGTTATTATTCTTCCCACCCTTATGATTATTTCAACCTTTCCTTTTATTCCCATCTAGTTGCTGGTCACCATTTGGGTTTTTTAACGATTGCACGGAATGTACATCCGTCAATTGGATGGGTTTGGAGGATCGAGATGAATCTGGTCCTCCGACAGACTTCATTGCCGAGTCTATGGATTTTACATTGGCGTACCCAACAATGCCATCGGCATGAGGCCTAGGTTTTTGTCTAGGATCATGATTTGACCGTGGTGCATCAGGAAGAAGGTGGTATAACATCCCAGACTGAGCATATATAAGATCGAACTATTGGGCTCTAAAAATAGCTTCTTCCTCACTAAAGACCTTGAAAGTAGCAACCTCCTTTGAAATAGGAGCGTGCAAAGACTTTAAAAACCATTCTAAAAGAAAGGTCGGGGGTATGAGAGTCTTAACTAACCATCTTCTCCTACGCCATTCCTAGATATGGTCTGAAATATGAATGTCGGTACCTTGGCATAAAATTGACAAAAGTTCAAGGCTAGCATCGTAACAAATGGGTAGTTGAAAATGGTTAAGAAAGGCTAGCACTAACTGTTGAAAAGATCCATATGTCCTCCTAGGTAGCTCAATATATCATTGTGACACAATCCCGATAAGAGTCCGCTGAAACAATTGTAATCTAATAGAATCGTGATTCAAAGAATTCGATGAGCACCAAAGGTGAAAGGTAGTGATGTGATCACCAGGTTCCTCGCCATTCTTACCCTCAAACTTTGGAATGTTTGACGGAAGCTTGGTGGGGACAAGGGGCCATGAGGGATCATGACTCACCGGGTCATTCATTAGTTTAGATAAATCTGGCAAATTAAGCATGGACAGAAAGGGAATATGGGGTTGTGACACCTGACCCCATCCTCTCGCGAAAGATTGTGCATTAGGAGTTGCATTTCATCCAAGATTTTGGTGGGGACCAAAACCTTGTCCGAAATTATAAGACCCTCCTTTGGGATAATTCATAAAATATGGATTGGGCATCATTCTAGCACGAATGTTCTGATAAGGATTATTAAAATTGCCCCCAGTTGGATTAGATCCAGGCTGAGGGTTGTTGAAACTTCCCCCACCTGGATTAGATCCAGGTTGGGGGGTGCCCAAAGTGTAATACTAACCTCCTCCAGGTGGGAACCCAGAGGATTGAAGTGGATTCATCATGCCAAAAGTATTGGTCAAAATCGGCACCGAGGGGATAGGGATATAGGGTGAAACTTGTCCGCCATTTGGGTTGTTCCATCTAGCTGTAGAAGGATTAGACCCAGGGTTAAGAATAGGGATGCTTCCTACATTAGGATTCGCTTGGGGAATATGAGAAACACCAAACGGGAAGGGAGTGTAAGGAGGTGTAGTGCCCCGAAGTCCAAGGCTAGTGTTCTGGCCAACAGCTGGGATGGCAGTTGAAAACTGTGAGGTGAAGTTAGGCATACCATAAGAAAATGGACTAGAATCCATGGGGATGGTCTGAACATTGTAACTCAGTGAGTTTCCAAAACCTCCAAAAGGGTTTATGGCAAGATATGTAGCATTAACTACAGGCCGAGCCATTGTACTGGTATAAGCCTTTGGCACTGCAACAGTAGCGGCTGCAGGTGTCGAAGGGGTGCCATTAACCATAGTGGGATTGGGAGTTGAAGAACTCCCAGTGTTCTGAAGACTAGACTCGGTACTCATCCTTGTGGGACCACAAGTCTGAAAAGTGGATGTGTGTGTACCACTATTGATAACTCTACACCTTTTAGAAGGCAATAACTCGAAAAATGGTGGTAACTGTAACAAATGACGGGACCTGCGAGGAATATGGTCTGACGCCAAAATGACTTATGACTCTCCAACAAATAAAAATATATCCTAAGGCCAACTAGTAGTCAAAGCGCATACCAAAAAGTCAAACGCCCAATATGCATGCAAACGGGCTAAAGTGGTTGAGTGGCCTCCCTCGCTAGAGAAGGTATGTCTCATCTAAGAGGGACTTGAGACCCCCTAAATTTTGGAGGTAACATAATCAGTTATAAGGGCCCTCGTACGCTTAACAACCAGTCAGTCAGATCCCCCCAGAGAGGTAATCCTCCATAAAGGTTGTGTTTTGTTTGACCCCTATATGACTCAGGGTACAAGCAGAATAACCTTTGCAAGTAACTTATGAGATACCTAAGGCAAGAAACTAATAAACCACTATATAACCGATGCACAGGCGAGCAGTCGTAAGTCTGGATCACCGTATGGGCAGGGTAGCAAAGCCCAAAACCTTGAAAGTACCATCTCCCGCAGAGGTATGGGCACTAGCAAGATCCCCAAATATGAATAAATCCACAGAAATATCTATGATGCTAGGTGAGTATCCAGGGGTTACCCCTTCAACTTACTTCGCGCGACCTCATGATTAACTCCAGTGTGAGCGGAGCCTGCTGATATTACCAATTATACAATGGACTTCTCAACTCCCTTTCTCTGACACATATGTTGATTTAATTGCCTTGGAGAATTTTACTCACAAAATCCTATTCCAAGGCACTAAATCTTAGTCTAGTTTGTGCAACCTAAAAAATAAAATCATTATTAATCAATTTTAGTTTAAAGCGTAAATTTTATTGGCCATGGTTACTCAAAAAGGTATGGAAGTGAAACTCATGATGTTATGACTCTGCAAGAAAATAAATATAGATATAATGCAAAGCCTAACTTTAACTTTTCAGTGAATGATATGCTTAATAAAATAGTGCAATTTTCAATTTCAACTCTGCAATTCAGAAGTAAAATGCAATCTTTCGCTAAATGTGCTAAGCTAATGATAAAGATTCAAAGACAAAAATACCAACCAATGTAAAATGCCTATTTTTTGTATTTTCAATATTCTAAAAAGAAAATGCATGGACTGATAAGAAACCTGATATATAAATTCCATTGTGTATAAAAACAGTAACCCAAGTAGAATACCAAGCAGCCAAGCAAACAGCCCAGAAACCAAGGACAAATTAAAAATTGAAAACAAAGAGAAAGACTACACCCAAAATTTCAACTCCCAACAGGCTTCCTGTCATCCCAGATAATCTCAACAGGAACTACAGAGACCCAAGAAGGCTCAGTAATCCTCAAAACCTACCCAGCAGTCGCTAAACCAAGAAAACAAGCAAGGGGAAGTGGTATACGCAACTGTTCAGAATAACAAAGAATATATACACTTCTTGTAGTGAGACAACACACATGTATACGCAACTGTCAGGGCAAAACATGTGTATATTCTTTAAAACAAGGCCAAGCAAGGGTAAAAGGATGAAAACTCAGACCCAAAGTAAACAAAATCTGTCCAACAGTGATACGACAAGAAACACAAAGGAAAAAGAGCAATCTAAGAAGAAAAAATACTTCGACCCTTAGAAGGAAGATCTCTCCCCAGTGGAGTCGCCATTTCTGTTACAAGGGAAAAACTCTCTATGGCCAAGGGTAAACCACAACAGACAGGTATGACTGCAAAAATCAACTCAATTCCAACATATGCTATATACCAATGTGTAATATAAGAAAGAGGCCTACCTTGATCCAATGTTTGATGATGTTCCACCATTGAGCACTTTGACCCAAAGCTTTATACCTGCAAGAAGTTCTCAACAAACAAGCAACGCAAGCATATAGTGATAATAAAAACGGGTTAGCAAATTAGATAGCATAATCCATTAATAAACATTACAAACACTCCCATGGATAATAATCATATATTTTCAAGATACCAATAGGACGGGAAAGGAGTATTTCTATTAATAATTGATCAGCAGAAGTGACAACATTATAGATTTTCATGTCAGCGCGGTTAGAAACCAAGAAACCAAGTTCCTTCCAGCTAGGTCTCCACCACTTCAATCCTCCACCAAAGGCAAGCTCATAGGAAAGAGGCAATGAGGTCCTCTCAACAATAAGGGAATAGCTTGGGGGTTGAACACTGTGTTCAGACTTGAGGGACAAAGGGATGCAGACTCAATATGAAGTAATTTCTCCAGAGTAACTTTGCTCTCAAAGTTGAATTATTTCTCCTCTTTTCCATATATTGAAATTGTGCTCTTATAGCCTTTAGAATGCAACTGAAGGACTGAATTGGAACGTTTCCAATATATGGAAGGCCAAGGATCAGAGATCTCCTATCGTGACATGGAAACCCGACTTCATTTTGTATTTTCGGGCACAAATCCCGATATATGCGAGCTGTAGTGGAGCAACAAGTGTATACACATCTTGCAAAGAAGTTAGGGAGGATATATGTGGAAAAATATATATTTTTAGCTCTGGATTCATCAAAAAGGGATGATAAGTCTGCATAGGGAAATGGAAAAAGTCCCTCTGTACAAGATAGCAATGGTGAGGCAAATCTTGCTATAACACCATGCACATAAGATGTGCCTCAAGCATGTACCAATGTCTCAACAAGATACCAAATACATGCCTCAAGCATGAACCACAACATCACCAATGTATAACATGCACATTACCATAACTTTAATCCTGTAGCTAACTTGATACACAGATTTTAGACCTATATCTCTTCCTCAGCCTCAACAACATGGTACTAGCATCCTCCCCTAGATTTGTCTTAGCCTCATGGGACCAAGATGATTTTCACATGGGGGTGCCTTGTTGGATGCTTGTAGTCTGACCCGTAGGGGTCAACCAAACTAGGGTTGCTCGGAAACCCTCTCTATCCTCTACAATCCCAAAACTTCTCCTTTGCACTTCCTCCACTACCTCAGACTTGCTACCTCATATTCGTCAAATAGATCAAGTGTGCTCACATACAAGATATTCAGTAAAGTTGTGTGTGTAATAATGAGAGGCTTCTTGAAGTGCATTTATACTTTTCCAAGTGACTTCTTTCCTTAACTTAAGGGTTGACCTGTACTTTCTTGTTATAACCACTTTACCATTTAACTAATGACTTGTAGAAACTTGATATAACCGTTTATGAGCTTCTTAACCATTCTTTGGGGCTTCCAACTTCATGACCTCATAAATCCTCAACCATGAGGAACTATGTGACATTCCACCTACCTTTGGAAATGACATGACAAATATGATCCATATATGAGTGTGTTACTTGCATTTACATTGTCCTTCATGTCCTTATTCCTCAAACAAATTCAAGATTCATGAACATACCTCTGGGGCTTCTTGTAGACTTCTTCAAATGCACCCATCACATCTGTTGACATCAATGAAAACCAATTGTCCAAAAACATTAATGACAACCAACTATCCAATAGGAAATGCATCACTCGAAAGAGTGTGGACATGACAACTTTCATACTATAAACATAGTCCCACCCTAGGAGAAAATTAAATTCTAAG
>SNQJ01S0094409.1:0-21464 GCA_010110895.2 Picea sitchensis
GTAATCCATGAAGTCTGACAATCTCTTTGAAAAACAAGTTTGTGATGTGCGTCGCATCGCTGGTCTTCTGACACGGAATAAAATGTGCCATCTTAGAAAACCTGTCCACCACCACAAAGATGGAATCAACCCCTCTCTGCGTCTTCGGAAAACCCAATACAAAATCCATGATTATTGCTTCCCATGGCCTCTCGGGTATAGGCAATGGCTGATAAAAACCCGCGTTCTTCTTTCTGCCTTTCGAATGTTGACAAATCCTGCATCTGTCAACAAATCTTTTAACATCTGCTCGCATCCCTGGCCAAAATTATGATTCGCTCAGTTTGGCGAATGTCTTATCGTGACCAAAGTGTCCTGCTAATCCACCACTATGTTTCTCCTTTAGCAGGTTCTCCCTCATGGAGCAATTCGAAATGCATAACTGGTTTCCTCTGAACAACAATCCCTCCTGGATCATGAAATCTATCCATGGGCTCCGATCCCTGAGAACGGGATTCTCAGCTGCTTCATACGCTTCTGAAAAATCTGCGTCTCCTGCGTACATGTCCTTCAGATTCTCAAAACCCAATGTCTTGACTCGGAACTCCTGCAACAGTAAACATTTCCTTCTCAAAGCATCATCCACTTTATTAGCAGTTCCTGAAATGTGTTTTATCACAAATGTGAAATTTTGCATATACTCTACCCATTTTGCATGCTTCTGGTTCAACTTATCTTGTTGACTCAGAAACTGCAATGCATGATTGTCACTGTACAATACAAATTCTTTTGGGATCAAATAATTCCTCCACTTATTTAATGCATGTATGATGGCATAAAACTCTTTATCGTACGTGGATTATTTTAGCTTTGCTTCATCCAGCTTCTCGCTGAAATATGCAACTAGCCTGTCCTCCTAACTTAAGACCGCTCCTATAGCATATCCGCTGGCATCACATTTCACCTTAAATGTCTTTTGAAAATTAGGCAACACCAGAATTGGTTGCTCTGTGATCTTCCGCTTCAATAGATTGAATCTTTTCTCAGCCTCTGTTGTCCAATGAAAAGACTTGTGTCACTTCTTCACTGTCTCCATCATCGTTGCGCTAATTCCACTGAAGTTCCTAATGAATTTTCTGTAGAAACTAGCCAGTCCATGGAAACTCCTCACCTCGGAAACATTTCTCGGTGATGGTCAGTTTTTTATCACTTCCACTTTTTCTGGATCCATCTTTAACTCGTTCGCTGAGATAACAAAACCCAAATAAATGAGCTCTGTCTGCATAAATGAAGACTTCTTCAAATTGATCAACATCTTCTCTTGCTGTAGCTTCCTCATCACAATGGCCAAATGTTTCAAATGTTCAGCCTTCGTCTTACTGTAGATCAATATATCATCCAGATATACGACTACAAACTTTTCGATGAATTCCTTTAGGACTTCATTCATCAGCCTCATGAATGTGCTCAGCGCGTTTGTCAAGCCAAACGACATGACCAGCCATTCATACAAACCTTCGTTTGTCTTGAATGTTGTCTTCCATTCATCACCTTCCCTCATGCGAATCTAGTGATATCCGCTTTTCAGATCAATTTTTGAAAAATAATTTGCCCCACTCAGGCAATCCATCAGATCATCCATTCTCGGCAGTGGAAATCTGTACCTGATGGTGATTTTATTAATCGCTCTGGAATCAGTACACATTCTCCAACCTCCATCTTTCTTCGGACTAAGCATTGTTGGAACAGCACATGGACTCAGGCTTTCCCTAACCAGTCCCTTATCCAGTAGCTCCTGCACCTCTCTTTTGACCTCCTCATTCTCATGCAGTGTCAACCTGTACACAGCCTTATTCGGTAAACTGGCTCCGGGTATGAGATCGATGTGATGACTCACACTCCTCATCGGTGGAAACGAATGAGGTAGTTCGTCCACGATGATACCAGCGAACTCTCCCAGCAGTTCCTGAATCTCATCTGGTAAGTCATCCACTCTTGTGCTAGTCAGGACAATTCTCGGTTTCCTGACCACAAAGAATTGTGGATCTTCCTTCTTCTCCATCTCTGTGAGAAGTTCTTTCCCACTCATGAGAAGTATGGTACTGCTTACTTCCGGCTTCACCTCCTCATCCTTTTTCGGAAGCAATCTGTGTGTCCTCCCATCCTTCTCCAAAGTATATGTGTTCATTCTCCCATCATGAACCACATTTCGGTCATATTTCCATGGTCTACCCAGCAATACATGACAGACATCCATGGGAATGACATCACATAGGAATTTATCCTTATATTCACCCATCTTGAATACAACTAAGCATTGTTTAGTGACACTCACCTGATGTCCCTTCTGCAGCCATGAAACCTTGTATGGACTCGGGTGATCAGTTGTCTCCAGCTCTAATTTCTCCACCATCTCGGTTGAAACGATATTGTCGATGCTTCCGCTGTCCCCAATGACCTTGCATTTCCAACCCTTGGTCTTGCATGTGGTCCTGAATAGTCTAGTTCTCTGAGCTGTGTCCTCCACCTCTTTCTCGGGTGTTAAAAGAACCTTATGCACCGTCAACGACCTTCCTGCTTCGGTGTCTTCATTCTCAACATCATGCCTCCGCGTCTCAGCGATGTGAGCTTCTCCTCTATCCGTTTTCCTGTCTGGACAATCAATGGCTTTATGTCCATCCTTTCCACATGTAAAACATGTGATGATTCCTCCTCTGCCTCTTCCCCTACCTCTGGTACGAGGAAAAGTGTTCGCGTCACCTCTGGTATGAGGAAAAGTGTCTGCGTCAGTATATTCGCCACCCTGCTCTGTATGCTATCTCCTCGGCTCAACATATGGTTGTCCCTGTGAGGTTCCACCTCTCTCAATCTTACCCCGAGGCTTCTTCCATTCCTCCTTGGACTTCTGAAATTTCTCTTGGGCAACTGCCTTTCCTCTGGGATAACTTCTACCTCACCCTCACTGACCTTTCTTATGGCTCAGGTTCTTCATATTTTAGAGCCATCTGGTAAGCATCCCCAACCGTTCTAATAGTTGCCATGCTTAATTCATCCTGAATGTCATATCTCAGACCATTCAGGTATCTGGATACCTTCTCATCATCGCTCTCCTGATGACCTGCTCTGATGTTGAGCTTGTAAACTCTTCGGTGTACTCCTTCACCATCATCAACTTCTGTCTCAGGTTCTTTCTATATTCACCTAAACAGAGTAATCCGGTAATCTCTGGGAATGAATTTCGCTTTCATTTTTTGCAATCATTCGATCCCAGCTTTAATCTTTTTGTTTTCCTTGGAACGTATGTCCTCGCTCGCCCCACCATAATGTCGCATGTCCTTCAATTTTGTGACAGCATGACTAACCTTCTTATCCTCTTCAAAATCTTCATAGTCGGCGTAGGTATCAAGAGCTCGAACGCTTCTGAAGAACTTTCGCATCCGCAAAGCCTTCAGAGCCGGAATATCCATTTTGTCTGGGAACTCATCCTAGCGGCTTTACCAATCGCAGCTTGATGTGCATCCTCGCTACAATCTTCTTTCAGGGTGGCCTTCACCTTCGAGTCACTTAGATCTCCAAGATGGTCAGGGCGTCTGTTGTTGCTTCCATATCTTCATTATGGCACAAGATTTCAGGCTTCCCTTTCCATCTCTACATTATGTCCTTGGCTACTTATTTCTTCCGCTGACATTTCTTTCATATTGGGTGATTGTCTACCTTTCTCTACGTATGGTGAAAATTTCTTTCTCTCAAGTATCAAAACAAGAGAACTCTTTCTCCCGCTTCCGATACTACTTCGATGCCAACGCTACACCGCAACGCCTACCCCACTTGGACTTTCTTCTCTCGTGCCCAAGAGCTAATGCCCTTCGTGATCCTTCCAGATCAAACCTTTTTTGTCACTCATTGTGATACTTATTGATTCTAGCCTTTCTTGGAAATCGGTTTTGCGCATCAAGAAAACTTGTGAGCATGTATTTCGTATACCAAAACTTCGCTAAAACCCGATGGGTCGTAACGCCAATGCCTTCGTTTTATCGGGATTTCTATCGGAAATTCTAAATATATTCATGTCAGCGTTTCACCGCCTCCTTAAATCTCCACCTCAACTGGCGCGCACGTAATATCCCCCTTGCCACGTCAGCTTCCCTCTCTCTCTTCTCTATCTGGATCACGTGATCGCAATTTCACAGGTTACGATCTCTTTGCACTGGGAAATACCTCGGTCGTCAATCTCCATTCTCTCGGGATTGCAAACATCGTCCACGGATCCACTTCCGGGCTCCATCTTTCGGGAAATCGCACCACATTTCATTTTTCAAAAGTCCCACTACCAAGGAACCTCTGATATCCCAATGGATGAAGTTCCGAAGGACTCTTGCCTCCGTGTCTAAGGCTAAACCTCACAACTTCACTGATTGACCACGGCTGGGTTTTCTCAATCTTCTCGTAAATCTCGGTCGTCGATTCCTCCTCCTCGCAGGAATTCTTCACGAGCTCCTTCCTGTCAACCTTCTCCTCGGTCCGCCTCCACAAGACACAAAGAAACTATCCCTCCTAAGCTTGTCAACTCTAACTCCTTCTGTGAGAATTTGTACACACTTCTCGTTTAACCTTCAACAACGCCAAAGTGTTGAAGCTTTCCGTGACTGTACACTGCAACAAGCCGCTTCTTCTACTCAGATAGCTAATGAGACTTCAAGTTCAACCTCAGACTTTCCTCACAGATGACTCCTACCAAACCTAAACCAACTGGGTGAATGATAATATAATGAACTGGCTGAGCCTCATCAACGCACTCTATGCTATGAATCTAACCGCACTCTATGTGAATATCCCTACCAAACAGAGAAACAATTGTTCATTCTCTCCTCTCTCTGCACTTCGCTAAACCTCTCAAACCTTACACAACATATTCAAACAAATGCATGACCGAAACAAACATTCATGAGTACATAAACAACATACACAGAGAAACAACACCAACCATGAAATTGAATCAAAGACTCTATTAATCCAAAACATTCCATTACGTATGTTCTTCACAAATTCCTCTGGCTTGCTCTCCTCTTGTCTCCGAATGAATATTCAATTTTTGTTACAATGTACAAGTGAGGGTGTCTATATCCGCTTTCTCCCTCTCGTGACTCTAAACCTGCCTAATTCCTAGACTTAAACATCTCTTATCTACCCCAAGATTAAATATAATAACGCCTCCTATCTAATCTCGCATTGCAGAGCGTAAGGATCTAGGTCTGATACAATACAACAAAAGGCACTCCTTCATAAATGTTTCCTTGAAGGATATGGCGCTTCATCTTAATGAAAATTCAAAAATTTATCATTTATACGTCATGTTTAAAGCACATGCTCCATACTTGCTATTTAGTTGGTGATGCCTCCAGATCAAGAAGTTTATAAAAGGGAAATAAATAAAGAAGGGGAAACAAGAGAAGCAAAGAAAATTCTTCAAGAAAAGTTTCTACTCAAAGAGGATAGTTATTAATCATACAAGGAGGATAATGATAGTGATAATGACTAATAAAGAGTACTCTTCATAGTAGAATATTATTCAAGAATAAGGTAAAGCTCCATCTCAACAGAAGAGCACCTGCAGTAATAGAAGAACTTAGAAGGAAAGAAAGAAAACAAGTCACTCAAGGCAGCAGTTAAAATGAAAGAGGGATAATGTAATTCCAACTCAATAACTAGATAATATGATCAAGGATTCTAAAAAATTCAAAATAGAAGAAGACAAAAGAATTGAGGAAATACTAAAAGGAGAAAACGATCGGTTGCAAGATATTTAGAATAAATATATGAAGCATAAGAACACCATAATATTGTATCAAATAATCAGTAGACAAAGGCCATCCGACGACATATCTAGACTAGGATACAATAAAGTACATAATGAGAAAGGATCGAGCTCCAAGACAATAGAACAAGAAGCAGGAAAAAACAAGTATGCAGAGATTGTCAAAGATTCTTTCAAGAAGGAAGAATGCATGCCCCCAAAGAATAACATTCCAAAAATAAAGAATACTCAAGAAGACAAATTCAGAAGGATTTCATCGCAAATAATATCATATACTCCCAGGTATCAAAGAATCTTTTATGGTCATTGTTTTAATTTTGCTAATTTTGGACATAAAGCTATAAATTGTAGAGCCTATGCTAACAACTGAAGAAACTATGCAGGGTACTTGAATAATGATTATCCCATAAAATATTATGAAGCATACAACATAAATCAAAACAATTTTGGTTCATTGAGCATTGAAGTAGAATGCCACAAATGCAACAATTTTGGACACATAGCGAAGAACTGTAGAATGATTATTCCACCCACGAAATCAAAGTATAACATTAACTGTCAGATATCATAACCACAAGAGATATGGAAAAGAAAGAAAAATCAATCATCGCATTCTCTACAATTCCAACATAGGAAAAGTGATTAGTATGTTGAAAATGGTTGTTCAAATCATATAACAAGTGACAAGAACATGTTTCTAACTCTAAATAAAGAAAGAGATGGATAAATTTCATTTGGAAATAATCATTCAGCTAAAATTATAGGTAGAGGCATAGTGAATCTTGGAAGAAAATATTCCATGGCAAAAAATGTTCTACTAGTCAAAGATATGAAACACAATCTACTAAGTGTAAGTCAAATATGTGATCAAGGACACACACTTCAATTTAACTCAGATAAACACAAAATCAAAAAAGAAGGATCAGGAAAGTTAATGGAAACAACAATAAGGACTATGAACAACATATATGTTTTGAATGAAATTGGAAAAGAAATTTGTTTCTTAGGGAAGGAAAATGAATTTTGTCTCTGGAACAGAAGAATGGGTCACGTGTACTTTGAAAATCTTGTCAAAATCAACAGAAAGGAAGCAGTGAAATAAATGTCTGAAATTTCAAAGGCATCAAATACTCTATGTAAGCATTGTCTACAGGGAAAACATACCTTGACCAAGTTCAAATAAAAGGAGTACTCAACGAAAAATCCATTGGAGATTGTACATATTGATCTATGTGGACCAAGGAGAACAAAGGGGTTGAATGGTGAACAATACTTCATGCTATTGATTGATGACGACACAAGAACGACTGCAATTTTGTTTCTCAAGAAGAAGTCGGAGACTTTTGAACACTTCAAGATATACAAAGAGATGGTTGAAACATCGATAGACTTGAAAATCAAATGTTTGAGATCAGACAATGGTGTAGAGTTCACATCGAAAGAATTCATGGATTTTTGTGGTGAACATGGAATAAAAAGGAAATTCTCAGTAGTCAAGACACCTCAACAAAATAGAGTCACTAAAAGAAAGAACATGATAGTAAAATAAATGGCCAGAGGCATGTTGAAAGATTCCAGGTTGGGTGAAACATTTTGGGCATAGGAAGTACATACAACAGTTCATATCCTGAACAGAAGAATGCTCGGAAGTAATAGTGATAAGACTCCCTACGAGCTATGGAAAGGAAGACCAGTAAATGTGAATCATTTTAGAGTATTTGGAAGCAAGTGATATATCAAAACAGAAGACGACAAGATTGAAAAATTTGACTCCCAAGTTGAAAAAGGCATGCTTGTTGGGTACTCAAGTAATAGCAAGGAATTCAAGTGTTTCAATCTGAGACTCAATAGAATAGTGGAAAGAATCAATGTACATATTGATGAGACAAGAGTACAAAATCCCAAAGAAGAAATAAAATACTCAGTAGAGCAGGAAGGAGAAGAGGATTCAAAAGAAGAAGTAGAATAAGAAGAAGTGGAAGAAGAAGAAGTGAAACCAAAAGTAGAGAAAGAGGAATATGACCAACAAAATATTCATATATCTCCGAAAACTCCTAGCCGACGAGTGAAAAAAATCATCCACAATATCATATCATTGAGAATAAATATGCAGGAGTTGAAACCCAAAGAAAATTATGCTCACCAGAACAAAGACATCTAGCACTATTGTATAGAGTTGAACCCAACAATTTTGAAGAAGATAGAATAGATGAACATTGGATCAAAGCTATGGAAGAAGAACTAGATCAGATAGAGAAGAATGAAACATGATAACTTGTTCCAAGGCCTAAGAATAAGAACGTGATTGGCACAAAATGGGTATTCAGAAACAAGTTGAACGAGGATGGATAGGTATCCAGAAATAAACAAAGGTTAGTATGAAAGAGATATGCTCAGGTTGAAGGAATACATTTTGAAGAAAAAATTTCCCCAGTTTCCATAATGGAAGCAAACAAATTGATATTGGCTTATGCATGTTCTAAGAAAATCAAAGTATATAAGATGGATGTAAAATCAACTTTCCTAAATAGAGAACTAGAAGAATAAGTCTACATCGAACAACCAGAAGGATTTCTATTGTCAGAAAAGGAATATTATGTTTGTATATTGAAGGAGGAACTGTATGGACTCAAACAAGCCCCCAGAGCATGGTATTCAAGATTGGACAGGTATCTAAAACAACAAGGGTTCGGGAAAGGAAATGCACACAACAATCTTTATATAAAGGTAAATCAAGGTAGTATATTGATAATTGAAGCTTATGTTGATGACATTATTTTTGGAAGTGATGATGACAAGATGAGTCATAAATTTTCTATAGACATGCATAATGAATTCAGAATGTCATTACTTGGTTAGATGTCTTTATTTATGGGACTCCACATATGTCAGCAAGATAAAGGTGATTTCATCTCCCATACCAACTATATAAAATAAATGCTAAAGAAGTTTGGAATGGTATATTGCAAGCCCGTAAGTACTCCCATGTAGACTAGTTGCAAATTGAGCAAATTAGATGGTAAATCCAAGTATGCAGATCAGAGACTCTACAGATTCATGATTAGCAGTTTAATCTATGTGAAAACATCGAGACCAGATGTGATGTAAGTAATTGGAAAGGTTGAAAGATTTCAAGCAGCATCGAAGGAAACACGTGTTATGGAAGTAAAGAGAATATTCACATATCTCAAAGAAACATAATACTATCGATTATGGTATCCAAAAGGGAATGATCTATCAATAGTTGCATACACAGATGCAGATTGGGCATGAAGTGTGGATGATAGAAGAAGTACAAGTGGAGCATCCTTCGACTTGGGTGATTGTCTGGTATCCTTCTTGAGAAATAAAAAATATGCAGTATCGTTGTCCACAGCAGAAGCATAGTATATTGCAACAACAACATGTTGTACATAGGTTCTCTAGATGAAGCAAACTTTACAGGACATACAGGTGGAATATGATGAGCCTATTCTGATATTCTATGATAATACCAATGCTAGAAGTATCTCTAAGAATCCAGTGATGCATTCCAAGATGAAACACATTCCGATCAAGTTTCACTTTCTACAAGAACAGGGTACAGGGAAGAACATCAAGGTAGAGTATGTTGGGACAAAATAACATATTGCAAATATCTTCACCAAACTTCTTCCGAGGGATACTTTTGAGTATCTTCGACATAAACTTAGAGTAGTTTCATCCCCATAGTGATATACATGGCAATTGGCACTGTAAGATAGGGGGGAGAAAAAATAATCATAAAAGACTTGAATTCTTTTTGAATTCTTTTTATCATAGATTTACATGAGGAAGCACCATGAAGAGAAACATCAACAAATATTAGAGTCTTACTGACAGGGGGAGCATCCCTAAGGAGAAGTTTCCATTTTCCATTGATGTCAAAGGGGGAGAGAAAAATAGAGGCATGGAAATGAAGAGAAGAGGCATGAAGATAGGGGGAGCCAACATGAGCATGAGAAGTGTTGTGTCTAAGTGTTTCCATCAATTCCAAAGGGGGAGATTGTTGAAAGATTAATTATTGAAAGATTATTTTTTGAAAGATTGGTTGTCATTGAATTGTTGAAAGATTGGTTTTCGTTGATGTCAACCCTTGAACAGGAAGTTAACAAGTTGCATGTCAAGGGTAAAGGAGTTGTAAACAAAAGTTAACAAGTTGCATGTCGGTTGCATGTTAAAGTAACTGTAAATAAAATTTAACAAGTTGCATCATAAGTTAACAAGTTGCATGTCAATTGCATGTGCATGTCAGTTGCATGATATCCTCATTAAAACATGGAGAAGAATCAATTTAATATCACTTATGTGAATACAGATTAGCATATATGAGGTAATGATTCAAAGTCAGCGAAGTCCAGTGAGGGAAGTAGTTTGCAGGAGATGAACGTACAAAGAAGAAGTTGCAGACATAGGTTATTTGAGTAAATATGTGGGTTTCATGAGGAAATCATGTACATCCATGGGATACATTGAGGAAAAGCATGGTCATCCATGAGAAGATAGTGTAAGATTCATAGAATTGCGAGGAAAAGTTTTTGAAGTTCAAAGATCTAAAATTCAGATCAACTACAGGTTGAAGGTATGTCTTCCTGTGTATGTTAGGGTGTGTATTCTGAACAAATCGGGAATATATATGTCTTATTGATTCATAATCATTTGATTTGGAAAAATCTCTTGTGAATCTTGGTATGAGGTATGTGTGGTTACAATCTTGATGAGATATCGATATTAGTAAAACTAACAAAAGTATCAGAAACCCAACAACAATAGGTTATCAATTACAACAACAAAGATAGTGACAAATTGGTATACATTTATATTTCATGGTAGTTGGATGGGGAAATGAAAGAGGGTTTTATCCTCCTTCCAATTGGATCTAGTAAATCAAGGAGTTGGATCTTCCTTCAGGTTGAAGCTTGTAAATAGGGGGTTGGAGCCTCCTTCCAATTGTAGCTGGAGAAATAGGAAGTTGGTGCTTCCAATGAATGTACTCTTTGATAAATAAGAAAAACATTATGTGGTTTTCTCCCGCATTGGGTTTCCACGTAAAATTTTGGTCTACCATGTTTATGTGATGTTTATGCATTGAATTATGGTGTTGATGATATACTGATAAACTATTGAACATTTTTGGAGGTTTTATATTGTGATTAAACGTACTAATTATGCTCGTACTAATTCACCCCCCCTCTTAGTATTCTAACAATATGATGGAGGAAGAAATATTATTAGTCTCTCTTCTTCCAAGAAATATGCAAATAAAACAGATCCAATGAAAGATAAACAAAGAAAAAATCAAATTTTTACCTACTCAGAAGTGGTGGCCACCTAGAACTCCAATCAATATTTTTTTGATAAGTTCTTCATTGTACATCTAATTCAAGTGATTACACATAAAAATTGAAGTGTATTCATGGGTATATATGTGATATAAAAAAAAAATCAAAGTGAGTTTAAATGATTTTTCAAACATGTTGAGGAAAAACCTTCTTACCAAGGTTGCTTGCAAATTGTTTCCTTGACCATCAATTAGTATTTTTATCATAACGATTTTTTTTAATGATGGATCTATGTGATTCCCCTTAGAGGTGAAAACATATTCAATTATCGATCCCCAATATAATAATTTTTTGTATATTCCTTGATTTCATATCTCAAAACTATAGATGAACAGACCTAGGAGGCAGAGTTTAATTGTGCTAGTTTTAAGACATGCAGTTACAAAATGTGGCATAACATTTCACCTAAAATCCAAATGGAATGATTAAAGTTGTGACTTAAACTAGATGTGAAGGCTTATATTCCTTATAAATAGGATTTGAATATGTAATTATTTGACATGTGAAATATGCTAATGAATAGTCAAGTTACAAGATTATCACAATGCAGATTTCATGACAAGCTATTACTAATTTAAGCATAATGTTTTCATCCAACATCGAAATGAGGTGATTTAAGTTGGATTTAGCATTTTTTAAGTTCATTCTAGATCATCCAATATTTGCATCAAATTTATTGTTTTTACAATCAATTGCTTAAATCCATAATGCATGGAGGCGTAATAGAGATGTAGATTATTATGAATGCCTGGAAGAAATAAAAAAAAGTCCATTAAGGATACATATGAGTACTTTGATGTTGTTGAGTATGTTTGGTGGGATTATTTTTTCAATAGTCAAAGTGACATAATTTCAGGCTCAACAAATGAAAATACAATGTTGAAGACTCTCATTGGCCACAAAATATGCCAAATGAATCTGAAGAAACAAACATTGTTGAAGTTCAACAAGAATCTCAAGGTGCTATTGAGTTTACACAAGCAGAGGGAAGAGAAATGTATATTGGTTCGCAAAGGTCACTTGCACAATGTGAAGCCATGGAAGACCTTTACAGGGGTTCAATACAAGATATTAAGAAGGATAGCATGATTTTAGTTTTAGCAACTAAAGATCCACGTGTTATCCATTCTGGATTGGAAAGGTTATAAAGATTGAGAAAGAAAATGATGATGCTATTGAAATTGAAGTGCATTGGTATGCAACAAGTACACACCCATTCAATGGTGTGTACAAGCCAGAGATGGTGGTTGAGAAACATGTCAATAGAAAGAGAAAAAGAAAGGGTCAAAATCCAACTCGCCATCGCACTGACCTCTTAAAATTAGATGATGTTGACATACTTGTTTATAACTTCAAATTGAAAAAGAGAGGAACTCTTCGCTCTAAGCCAACATAGATTATCAAGAGATTTCTGCGACAAGAAATAAACACAATATGGGAGTTTGTTGAAACTAGTCATAGATCTAAAAGGCATTTGACATCTGAAATGTTGGGCATGCATGTAAACTCAGATGGTGCATTCATCGATAATAGAGAAGAGTATGGATCATCTACATCTTCATCCAATCATTCATATGAAGACAATGTAGACTCTGATAGTATTTCAGAAACCATGAGTCAATCTGAATAAGGGTATGAAACATTTTATGCATTTTTTATCCATATGATGTTTGTATGGTAACTAGAAATGAGCATTGAACTTACATATGATCTTACATGAAGTTATGAATCTTTTGTTATGTTTTATTAATGATATGTTTTTTATTATGGATAATATAATAAAATTTCTTAGCTCATATGTTTTGAATATGGACAATATAACAATACTTTTAAGAAAATATTTATGTTTCATTCAATGTAACTTGTATTTACTTCTTTTTTATTAAAAGTAAAAAATTATTAAAAAGCGACATTGAATTTTTAAAGTATATTGTGATATTTTCATGGCATTATGTATTACCTTTTTCTTTGAGTGATAATAATATTTAAAAAGTAAACATTTAAGGGTTGATTTTATGATTTTGTTTATAGTAATGATGAGTTATTTTACCACTTTATAAAAATGTGTCATTTTCATACCCCAATTTTAAAATGGGTGCTACCGGTAGCGGTGCTTTTCAATTTGATGGTTGATTTTGAGGTTTTGTTTTTAATGGTACCAAGTGCTAAAAATACGATTTCAAATTATCTAAAATTTTAATGTTTTGAAAAGAAAAAAAATTCAAAAACATCTTTTTTTTAGGTGTTGATTTTAAGGTTTTTCTGAGCTACTATCTAAGTTTTGAAATCCATGTTTGAAAAATGTTGTAATTTTGACCCTGTTTAAAAAAATGGTGCTACCAGCAGCACCACTTTTTGATTTGGGGATTGATTTTGATGTTTTATATGCAAAAATATGGGTTTTTTGGGCCAGAGTTATTTTTTTGAGGTCACAGTTCCCATTAAGTCGTTAACTTTGTTCCACTTGGAGGATGATCACAACAAATCCATTGTTGTTGTATCTACTGGAAAATGATTCTTCTTGGACCTAGAAAATTTCTCATCTTCACCTTCATGCTTGAAGACCAGTTGAAACTGAGCAGGAACTCAATTTCTCCTTGGTTACTCCCTTTATTAACATGTCTATCGGATTTTGGCTAGTATATATCTTTTCCAACTTCAAATGTTCATATTCCAAGATGGATCGTATGAAATGGTACCTGAGTTGTATATTCTTAGTCTTTGAATGGAAGGTTGAGTTCTTTTCAAGATGAATGATACTCTCACTATCATAGTACAACCTGTTATTCTCCTTCTTCTTTCCCAATTCCTCCATAAATCTCTGTAACCAAATCATTTCTTTACTCTCCTTTGTAGCAGAAACATACTCTACTTTTGTTTTTGAAAGTGCAACAACCTTTTGTAGTTTTGAAATCCAACTTACTTTTGTTCCACCTACAGTAAAAACATACCCTGTGGTGCTCCTCCTACTATATTTATCACCTGTCATATATGAATCAACATATCCCTGTAAAATAGTGTCTAAACCTCCAAAACATAATGCATGAGTAGAAGTACCTCTCAAATACATGAGAATCCACTTTACCGCTCCCAATGTTCTTTACCTGGATTGTTCATATACCTACTCACAACTCCCACTGCATGTGCAATATCTAGTCTTGTGCAAACCATCACATACATCAAGTTGCCAACAATTGATGAATAAGGGACCATGGACATGTATTCTATCTCCTCATGTGTCTTGGGACACATTTCTTTGGTTAATTTGAAATGGTTGGCCAAAGGTGTACTAACTAGTTTTGCATTGTGCATTCTAAACCTCTCCAACACCTTCTCTATGTACTCACTCGCAGACAATGTCAATTTGCAATTTTTCCTATCTCTTGTTATTCTCATACCAAGGATTTTCTTTGCAACACCCAAATCCTTCCTTGCAAATGAATTAGATAATTTATTTTTGAGCACATTTGTATCCTGCATATTAGACCCTGCAACAAGCATGTCATCTACATACAATAGAAAGATAATATAGCTTCCATTTTCTAGATTTTTAAAATAAGCACAGTGATCAGAATGACATCTATTATAACCTTGTTCTGTCATAAACATGTCAAACTTAAAATACCATTTCCTTGGATCTTTCTTTAGGACATACAAGATATTCTTCAACCTGCATACCGAATTTTCCTTCCCTTTAACGTCATACCCCTATGGTTGTTGCATATAAATCTCTTCCTCCAAATCCCCATGGAGAAAAGTTGTTTTTACATCTAACTGTTCAAGATGAAAATCGTCTACTACCACAAGACTTAAAATAGTCCTAATTGAAGTCATATTAACAACAGGAGAAAATATTTCATCAAAATCTATACCTTTCTTTTGTCCAAACCCCTTTACAACAAGTCTAGCTTTGTATCACTTTTTGCCTCCATCTTATTCCTTCATCTTGTAAACCCATTTATTCTACAATGCTCTTTTTCCTGTAGGAAACTGAACCAAATCCAAAGTCTGGTTATTTACCAGGGAATCCATTTCCTCTTCCATGCCTTTCTCCCACTTCTTTTTAGTGTCTACATGTATTGCCTCTTCATAAAATTTTGGTTCACTAGAATCAGTCAACAGTAAATAATACAATGAAGGAGAGTATTGTTCAGAGGGTCTACTTAACCTGGTAGATATTGTAACAACACTTGCAGGAGTTTGAGGTATCTGTTTCTCATGTTTTTGTGCATTTTGATTTTCTTGTACCTTTGGAATTTCTTTTTCAATGATCTTGTCAAGCACTTTGTATTCTAGTTTTTTTTTTTCATGTTTATTTTCTTGCAACTGATCTTTGTACATGACCTTCTCATTGAATATGACATCTCTACTACTATTGATTTTGTGATTTTCATAATCCCATAAGCGATAACCAAAATCGTTAACACCGTATCCAATAAAGGTACACTTCTTGGATTTTTCCTCAAGCTTTGTTCTATTTTCTTTATCAATATGGAAAAATTCTTCACAACCGGAAGTCTTCAAAAAAGAATAGTTTACCGTTTCACCTTTCCATGCCTCCTCTATAATTCCACCATCCAAAGAGCTCGAGGGTCCTCTGTTTATGGAGTAAAAAACAATATCTACAACATATGCCCATAACTGTAAGGGAAACCCATCATGCAATCTCATACTCCTTGCACGCTCCATGATTGTCATGTTTAACCTTTCTGACACACCATTTTCTTGTGGTGTTCCTAGGACTTTCTTCTCTCTACGAATTCCATGGTATGAAAAATAATCATCAAATTTATTGTTGCAATATTCACTTCCATTGTCTCATCTGAGACACTTCAACCTTTTTTCTGTCTCATTCTCAACCAAATATTTCCATTTCTTAAAAGTATCAAAAACATCAGATTTTTTTCGAATGCAATAAACCCAAGTTTTTCTAGTTGCATCATCAAAAAAAGTGACATAATAATGACAGCCACCAAGATATGATACCTGAGTTAGTCCCCATACATATATATGCACAAGATCTAACCGTTCACTCTTCTTTTCTTTTCCAACTCTGAGAAATATGACTCTCTTTTGTTTTCCATAAACACAGTGCTCACAGAAATCCAAATCAATTTGTTTAAGAGCTCGCAACAAATTTATTTTGTTTAGTATTTTCATCCCCTTCTCACTCATGTGTCCAAGCCTATGATGCCACTCCTGTATCCACTCCCGTAAAATCTAAAGAGATAGAAATATTACCAGTACATAAATACAATGTACCTACCTTCTCTCCTTTTCCTATCACCAGTGATCCTTTGGTGACCTTTCACACCTTATCTATAAATATGGAGATAGAACCTTCACTTGCCAATTGCCCTGTTGAAATTAGATTTTTCCTTAGATCTGGACCATGTCTTACCTCTTTCAACAACCATTGGTTTCCATTCTTTTTCTTTATTTGTACCTTTCTCATTCCAACAATTTTTCATAGTGCATCATCACCCAAATGAAACTGTCCAAAATCACCTTGAACATAATCTAGAAAATGTTTCTTATGGAGTGTGGCATGAAATGAAGCCCCTTAATCTACTACCCAAGACTCAGAAATATTATCTACAAAAAGAATCAAAACATCTTGTAACACATCACCTGTTACATTTGCTTCCTAATTTTTCTCCTATTGTCCATCTCTTTGTTTCTTTGGAGCTCTGCAGTCTTTCTTCAGATTTATTTTCTTTCCACAATTCCAACACTCTATTTTTCCTAGTTTGTATTCGGATCTTCCCTTCCTAAAATTATCGTGGTTTCTTAAGCCCTTTCCTCTATCCTTTTTTCTTCCCCTATTCTCCATGTTTAACGCATTACCTAATGTCTCACATGTGCTTTTCCATCGCATTTCCTCGCTAAGGATAACACCAACAACATCATCAAATTTTAAAGTGTTTGAACCAAAGACAGAGTTATTTAAAATCATGACCAAGCCATTCCAACTTTCTGGCAATGAGCATAAGATTAGAAGAGCCCTGACCTCATCATCAAAGTTCACTTTTATATAACTTAGCAGATTAGTAACCGCATTAAATTCATTTAAATGATCTGCAATAGACCAACCTTCCAACATCTTCATATTAAATAATATCTTCATTAGAAATACCTTCTTGGACATCGAGGCCTTTTTATATAGTTCAACCAATTCATCCATCATATCCTTCTTTGTCTTTTCTTTAGAAATACTAAAATCCATCGATGTTTCCAGGATCAATCGTATCATTCCTAGTGCCTTTCTGTCAAGAACCTCCCTTTCTTCATCCTTCATGGTCGTCAACTTCTTTGCTATTCCACCCAATGGTAGGAATATATCCTTTTGATATAAATAATATTCCATATGCATCTTCCATAAATGGTAGTTTTGGCCATTAAATTTCTCGACCCTAAACTTTCCATCTCTCGCCATTTCTCCCACTCGAACCAGGAACCCTCTTTTCCTGCGAGTTACCTTTCGCTCTGATACCCGTTGTTAGAAAAATAGGATTGCAGATCAATAAAACAAGACAAACATGAAAATAAAACACAAAATATGCACAATACAATAGAAACACAGATATATGTGGTTCACGCAGTGTGGGCTACGTCCACCAGAGAAATTGCCAAGTCCTTCCTTTTGTTATTATCCATCAAACGAAGGGATACAACCTACAACACATTTTTTGTAACTTCCTCTTCTTTCTCTCACATTCTCATTCCTTAGAATATAATATTCGCAATGATACACAACCACAATAAAATTCCCTCATAAAAGAGGGTTTCCTTGTAGGGAAAAAAACCCTAACAAAACTTCTACCGTCAGATCTGTGAACTTATAATGAACGGTCCAGATTTACTATGAAATTACAATATACATTTACAAGGAAATTTCACCCTCGAACCCATGTCGGGGGCCCGCTTTCCCTCGAACCCCCCATATGATGGGATCATTCCCCCGGACACCGTAGGGGGGAAAATCCCCCCTGCAACCCCCCTCACGTGGAGGGTTGTACAATCTTCATGGGGTATAAACATGGTTGAAAATAAAGACCTCTAAATCAAGAAGATAGTCAGGCTCCACAATAAAAAATATCCCCTCTCTATGCTATGCAAACTCATCCCTTCACAGATGCCTCCCTGTAAGCGCACCACCCCCACCTTGGGGAGAAGTGGTCGTGGTGGGTATACTTCCACAACACCTTCCCCGCCCATCATGGCCAACCAGGATGGTTATGACCGCTATGTTCCTAATTCACGTAGGAAAATTTTAGATGATTGGGATGATACAGGTGGATATCAGTGGACACCCACCCTTTCCAACCGACTCAAAACAATTTTTTGGCAATTTTGGTAATTTATTATTTTTAGCAGTTTTGAACTTTCGGGGCCATCTTGAGGGCCTAAATGAAGATTTTTCGAGATCGAGCTTCTCAATTATAGTCGAAGGCTTTGATTGAGCCCAAAAAATAAATCCCCTCGATGATACATTTCCAACGAGCTATCATGTGCCCCAAACAAAGATCGTATGCCAAAGTTACACCCTAGAGAAGTTGATACACCAAACTACCCAAAACGAGGTCCACAAAACGGATGGATTTTTATCTTTCAGGGATAGGGTTTTAGATTTTATTTATGATAAAAATGTCTTTGGATCCTCATTGTAAAATCATCTTCTTGCGAATGTGAGTAGAGGATACATCTCTTCTCAGAGATAAGCTTCCACCATTCTTGTGAGTCTTTCACTATGTATGTTTACAGTCTTTGTACATTTTCGCTCATTAATAGAAAATTGTGTATTACTATATCTCCATGTTTATGGTTGCATCTCTGATACATTTATATTATATTATTGGATATCTGAGATATCTTTGTACATTGATTTATTATATCTCTGCTCTCATTTTGTGCCAAAAATAATCTAGATCATGGGAGGAGGAAATCTTAGGCTCCCTCCCTGCCTCTCGTCGCACCTTCAGACACCGCCACGGTTATTGGGTGGTGAAGAATATGCTCTCCCACATCCTCCTCAACCTCTCGAGTGTCTTCTTTCAAAGCCCTCCTATCTCACCTCGCTCGCCCTACTCCCCCACCTCTCTCCCTCCTCCAGTGCCAGTCCTCCTCCTTCTGCGGCCCACCCCGACACCTCGGCTTCTCAGGGGAATTCCAGCAAACAAGAAAAAAAGACTCCACCAAGAAAGCAAAGTTTGCTAGCAAATCCTTTCATCAAGAGTGCATCTTTATCGGTCAAGGAACCAAGCTTGGAAATCTCTATCTCTTTCAGCGACAGTGACTTCGGGAGCTGCCCCATTGTAGAAGAGATTCCTCTAGACGACCCTCCAACCGTGGTTGGCATGCATAATTATTTCTAGGCTTGTGCTCTTCTTTTCAGTTTCCTTAGTTTTTTCTAGTCTTGGTTTTATGATAGAAACTACACAGACAATCATTATAACTCTTTTTGTAAGCCTGGTTTCCCCTCATCGGGCAAGCAAGATGGTCATTTTTTGTTTCCAATTAGAGAAGGCCTCAGTTTTTGGGTGACTCTGTCCATTCCTGATCCAGATTTTATGAGCAGAGCGGTCAATGGGCTAGATTATTAACTGCGTTCTTAACACAAAATATGAGAATCTGATGGCGGTTTTCTATTCAATAACGAAATAAGTTGAAGCGGTAAAATCGTTGGAAACAAGCTTGTTGAATGGCAGCGCATTAGCAAGAAAGGTTAATTAGGCTCACGAGGCCTTTTTGCAATAAGAAAGAATACCAAAACCCTAGACATCAAAAACATAACCCTAGGAGATGAAGCCAAAATTCAGGCCCGTTTGGAGTAAGTTAGTACATCAACTTCAGGAATTCGTAACTACACTCTGATCTATGTTTTAGGTGTGTGATAGCGTTGGGTAAGTTAGTACATCAACTTCCCGGGGTCGTAACTTTTGCATACGATCTATGTTTTAGGTGTGTGATAGCCCGTTGGAAAGGTATCATCGAGGAGATTCATTTTGGGGGCTCAATCATGCTTTCATCTATCATTAAGGAGATCGATCCCAAAAAACCTTCATTTAGGCCCTCAAAATGGCCCCGGAAACTAAAACTGCTAAAAATAGTAAATTATCAAAATTGTCAGAAAATTGTTTTGAGCCAGTTGGAAAAGGTGGGTGGCCACCGATATCCATCTATATAAATCCTCCCTCCTTAGGAATAAATGGTATCCATTGCGTTGAGGTCCCCCATTAGATAAGGAAATTTCTGATGAATTTGGCCGCGGGTGAGCCAGTTGCCTTGGTGCAGGAGATGCCCTTCTTTGACGACTCGATAAAGATGGATCCTTTGTTGTCGAGTTCCCTTGATCTTTCTGTCCACAATATGATCATTGGATGCCTGTTGTATGTAGTTGGAGTTGAGCTATGTTGGTTTCAGTTGTTTTGCTACTTCTGAGGTGTCCAATAATGGTGGTAAATAAGGGTGAAGGAGATCCACGTTGAACACTGGGTGCAGGGCAAGGAAAGGAGGAATGTTGATCTCAAAAGAATTATCGTCCACGGCCTTGGTGATAGTGTATGGTCCATAACGGAGTGGGAAAATATTATGATGGGGTCATGTAAGGCGTTATTTCTGCAAGTGCAACCAAACTTTTTCGCCCACCTGAAACTTATGCGACACCCGATGTTGATCATGGCGTTGTTTGTACTTGTCATTGGACTTCTGTAGGATATCCTAAACCTGTTGGTGGATGTGTTGGATCCGCTCAATGAACCGGGTGGCTTTTTCAGCTTCAGTTGGAGTAGGAGATGAGTCGGTCGAGGTGACCGCAAGGGGAAGTGCAACATCTATGGGACCCAATGGTTGGAATCCAAACCCCACTTGAAAGGGGTTGTGGTTGGTTGAGCTATGCAGGGCTCGGTTGTAGCTATGTTGGACATAGTGAAGGCTCTCATCCCATGTGCAAGGGTTCTTTGAATTATACATGTGAAGGATATGCACAATCATTCGATTTACAACCTCGGTTTGTCCATCTGTCTGGAGGTGGAAGGTCGTGGATTTGGTGAGCTTGGTGTCCAGCAGTGACTAGAGGCTCGACCAGAATGTGCTAAGAAATAGACTATCTCAATTTGAGACAATGGTTTGTGGGATTGCAAAATCTACCCAGACTCGTTCAAAGAATATCTTGGCAGTGGCCTCTGCTATGATGCTCTTCTTGTAGGCAACCAGAATCACCATCTTCGAAAAGAGATCAACAACCACAAAAACACAGTCATTTCCCTGCTTGGTGGATAGGAGGCCCGACATGTAGTCCATTGAGATGG
>SNQJ01S0094409.1:35078-52282 GCA_010110895.2 Picea sitchensis
TCTCTATTATCCCTTTATGTTTCTATATTTAGTCCCATCTATATGATCACGGCCTCATGGATTCGCAAATTGGAAACTCTTTATCTATATATTCACACCATGAGCCCAACCGATCGTGGTCCCTTTCAATACTTAGCCAATTATCTGATCACTAGGTCCCGGGTTTGCAGTGTCCAACACTTATGTCCCCTGTTCCATCATATACATCCTGCACCCAAAGAACCTTCGTGATCTACAATTTATGCTTTTGCTAGTGAGAACTTACCAGGGATTAGAAATGATTGGCATTAATAAACAAATAGTAGATTTTTCTTATGGATTTCAACGAATTCTGCGAACCGAACAGGATCCTGCAAATTGGAAGATGGTCTGCATTTGGACCAGAAATAAAATATTAATATATATTAATATGAATACTATTGGAATAAATATAAACACTTTCTCTTAATTTTCCCTCTTTTCTCCCCCTCTATTATCCCTTTGTGGTTCTATATTTAGTCGGATCTATATGATAACGACCTCATGTATTCACAAATTGGCAACTCTTTATCTATATCTTCACACCATGAGCCCGACCGACTGCGGTCCCTTTCAATACTTATGATCCGGATTATTTTCGACACGAAATGAGAGCATAGATATAATAAAGAAATGCACAGAGATATCACGTATATCCAATAATATAATAGAAATATATCATAGATGCAACCATAAACACATAGATACAGTAATACATGATTTCTATTAATGAAAGAAATGTATAGAGACTATAAAAATACAGAGTGAAAGACTCACTAGAATGGTGGCACCTTATCTCTGAGAAGAGATGTGACGGCTACTCGCATTCACAAGAAGATGATTACAATGAGGCTCTGAAGGCCTTTTACAATAAGAAGGAATGCCCAAAACCCTAGACGTCCAAAAACCTAACCCTAGGAGATGAAGCGCCAAAAGTCATGTGGGCCCCGTTTGGGTAAGTTAGTACATCAACTTCCCGAGGTCGTAACTTTTGCATACAATCTTCGTTTTAGGACTATGATAGCTCGTTGGAAAGGTATCATCGAGGAGATTCATTTTGGGGGCTTGATCATGCATTTGGCTATCATTCACAACCTCGATCTCGAAAAACCTTCATTTAGACCCTCAAAATGGCCCCGGAAGTTAAAAACTATTAAAAATAGTAAATTGTCAAAATTGCCAGAAAACTGTTTTGAGCCAGTTGAAAAAGGTGGGTGGCCACCAATATCCACCTGGATCAACTTATCCAATTATCTGATCACCGTGTCCCGGGTTTGTGGTATCCAACACTTATGTCCCTTGTTCCGTCATATACATCTTGCACCCAAAGAACTTTCACGATCTGTAATTTATTCTTTCACTAGTGAGAACTCACCAAGGGTTTGAAAGGATTGGCATTAATAAACAACCAGTAGATGTTGTTCTATGAAATACTTAGCCCTTTTTCCCTTGTCTTCTTCTTGTGTATTATCATTTTCTAGTTATATACTTAGTCACCTTTCTATGATCGTGGGTTCCAACGTTGGCGGGCTGACATATCTTCATCTTCATCTATATTCTCACATGACGAATCCGACCAATCGTTGTTCCTTTCCATACTTAGCCAATTTTATGCCCATGGTTATCGGGTTGGCACTTTCGAACTCTACTGCTTCTTGTTTCGTGATATACATCTTGCACTCAAAAAATTTGTGATCTACAATTACACCATGGACTCCTTAGACCTTTTTCCCTTTTCTTCTTCTCGTTTATTATCACTTTCTGGTTATATACTTAGTCACCTTTCTATGATCGTGGGTTCCGGCGTTGGCGGGATGACATATCTTCATCTCCATCTATATCCTCGCATGAGGAATTCGACCGACTATTGTTCCTTTCCATACTTAGCCAATTTTATGGTCGCGGTTGCCGGGTTGGCGCTTTCGAACTCTGTTGCTTCTTCCGTGATATACATCTTGCACTCAAAATTTATGTGATCTACAATTCCACCATAGACTCCTCKAACTCACAAGATTCACTCTACCACGGTTCACAAATGTTTCAAAGTACCTTTCGTTKCCTTCCATCTCCACTAACTTCCTGTCCTTCCTAATATACATTAGTTATGCTCTTACTAGTGACAATTGAACACACTAGTACGAAATAGTTGGCATACGACCCTCCACAATATAAAAATTGACTACCGGATTTCGACATCATCCCCTCTTCCATGTTACATATTATGCATTCAAATGTTCTGAGCGATACAATTTGACCGTCGGGCCCTCACGTCTTCTGGGGAGACCTTGTCACCCTATTTTGGATCCTTGTGTTGATGGATTCACGAAATCTTCAATTCTTAGTCATTGTTTCAGGTTGGCACTTTCGAACTATGTTTCTTCTTGTTCCACGATATACATCTTGCACTCAAAATTTTCATGATCTACAATTCCACCGTGGACTCCTTAGCCCTTTTTCCCTTTTCTTCTTCCCGTCTATTATCACTTTCTAGTAATATACTTAGTCTCCTTTCTATGATCACGGGTTCCAGCATTAACGGGATGGCATATCTTCATCTCCATTTATATCCTCACATGACGAATCCGACCGACCGTTGTTCCTTTCCATACTTATCCAATTTTATGGCCGCGGTTTCCGAGTTGGTGCTTTCGAACTCTGTTGCTTCTTGTTCCATGATATACATCTTGCACTCAAAAATTTCGTGATCTAAAATTCCACCGTGGACTCCTCGAACTCCCAAGATTCACTCTACCACAGTTCACAAATGTTTCAAATGTTACATTGTCCCCTCTTCTGTGTTACAGATTAGGCATTCAAATGTTCTCAGCGATACAATTTGACTGTTAGGGCCTCACGTCTTCTAGGGAGACCTTGTCACCCTATTTTGGATCCTCGTGTTGATGGGTTCATGAAATCTCCAATTCTTAGTCATTGCTTCAGGTTGGCGCTTTCCAACTATGCTGCTTCTTGTTCTGTGATATACATATTGCACTCAAAATTTTTGTGATCTACAATTTCACCGTGGACTCCTTAGCCCTTTTCCCTTTTCTTCTTCCTGTGTATTATCACTTTCTGGTTATATACTTAGTCGCCTTTCTATGATCGCGGGTTCCAGTGTTGGCAGGCTGACATATCTTCATCTCCATCTATATACTCACATGAAAAATCCGACCGACTGTTGTTCCTTTCCATACTTAGCCAATTTTATTCCCGCGGTTGTCGGGTTGGCGGTTTCGAACTCTGTTGCTTCTTCTTCCATGATATACATCTTGCACTCAAAACTTCTATGATATACAATTCCACTGTAGACTCCTCAAACTCACAAGCTTCACTCTACCATGGTTCACAAATGTTTCAAAGTATATGCCAATGCCTTCCATCCCCACTAACTTCATGTGCTTCCTAATATACATTAGTTATTCTCTTACTAGTGACAACTGAACACATTGGTACGAAATAGTTGGCATCCAACCCTCCGTGATTTACAAATTGACTATCGGATTCTGACATTGTCCGCTCTTCCATGTTACAGATTATGCATTCTAATGTTCTAAGCGATGCAATTTTACAGTCGAGGCCTCACATCTTTTGGGGAGACCTTGTCACCCTATTTTGGATCCTCTTGTTGACGGGTTCACAAAATATCCAATTCTTTGCCAGCTAAAATTTCAATATATTAGAAAAAAAAAGTCTAGGCTAGCATTTCCCTATTCCATACTTGGACACTTTTTCGATTGCAGGTTCCTAGATTGATGGCCTCAAAATTGTGTTTGGAATATTCTGCAACTTGCAAACAGTGCCCAGAGTTCCGCGATATACAATTTGTCCTCTGGAATTCCCTATCACGAGCCCAATCGTCCATCGTTCCTTTCAATACTTAGCCCCAAGTTGGTTGTATTTCCATGACATTATACATTTATTTTGTATCCATGTTTGATACTTAGACATTTTTTCGATTGCGAGTTCCCGGACTGTCGGGCTCAAGATTGTGTTTCCAATGTTCCATGACTAGCAAGTAGTACCCGGAGTTCCTCGATATATAGTTTGTCCATAGGTAAGTATCATCATGCCCGAGAGATACAATTTGACCCCCATACCCTCACCTCTGTTGGATTTATCTTGTAGCCCTATTTCGAAGCGTCACCAATCGCTTTCGATAATTAGCCATTCCTTTCTTATTGTTTTGTGACCTCGCCACCTACCTACTTCTATTTGGAAATCCAATAGGTAATCTTTAATGCTAGAAATTTGTTGTGCATGAACTTTAAACATGTCATTAATGACCATCCTCTCTTATGTGGTACACATTTTTCATTCAAGTCCCAAAACATACAATTTGACCTTTGGGAAGTCACATCTCCTGGGGAACCATTGTTGCCCTGATTATGAGGCTCGTCCGACGACTTTCCATACTTTCCCATTTCATGGAATCTCTATCGTGCTTCCTCGGGTTGGCAGGTTCACGAAATCTCCAATTATTAGGCACTGTTACTATGCCTGACCAAGGTTTGTTTCCAATAGTTCATCATGAAACATGTGTATTGATTGCCATTAAAAAGCAAAAGCATCGACGAGACAGTGAAATTTAATTAAAGCTCGACTCGTCGAATTTAAATTAATTTATCTTCTCTTATTTTCTCTTTATGGGATATATATTACAAGTTTCAATATATTAGCGAAAACAAATCCACTGAGTCGTTTCTCTATTCCATACTTAAGCCACTTTTTTCAATTGCGGGTTGTCGGATAGGAAAGCTCACGTTTGAACCTCCATTGTTCTGTGTCTTGCAAACATTACCCAAACTTCCATGATATACATATTTCCCTCTGGGTTGTCCTATCATACCCTCTTTGGTGTTACAAGTATTGCACTCAAAAAGTTATGACACATAAAATTCGACCCTCACGCCCTCACCTCGAACAGTTGTACCTTGTAACCCTATTTTGAAGCCCGACTGACCGCTTCCCATAATTAGGCACTCCTTAACTACTCTTTCCCGACCCTGCGACCTTCGTACTTCTTTCTTAATATGCAATTAGAAACCTTTCATGCTAACATCTCACCACGCAGGAATTGTCAACGTTGTCATTAATGAGAAAAATGCTCGAGGAGATATCCCATTAATACTCATTAAACCAAGATCTGCAAAGAGTTATATTGTCCCTTCTGATTTTTCATCTAAAACATGGGTCATCGCGTTGGCCCGTTGAAGAAATATACAATGCGTAATCGCTCATTGTCGTATCCTCCATGTTCGCACTTCTATGTGTGCAATTACGGGTCTTTAATGTTAACAACGCATCATACAATAGTCGTTGAAATTGTCATTTATGAGCGAAAGTGTCGAGGAGATCTCCCATTCCCATGCATTTGGACCATGATTTGTGCAACGTTATATTATCCCTTCCAACTTTTCATTTCATTCATCGTCTGGAGCAAGCAAACGTTCTTGTAAACTTATGGCAGTAGGTCGACAACAGTTTTGTGGAGACACAGTAATTATCTTTGGACATCAAGACCAGAAATTCCAATTGTCCAGGGCATACTTTTACTATTCATCCCGTTCCACCCAGAACGAAGTGATTTGGACCTCTAGAATCGTTCGTGCACGTTGTGTCCCTAAGGTTTTTTACTGTAAGGAGGTGGTCTCTTGGTGCGCCAAAAAATTTATTCCAAGCCAAAGAATTATTCCACTACGTGACCATTCTCTTATTTCTTTGTCACCTCAGTTCTTTCGCAAGATGTTAAAATTGTCGGAGCCAACATTGACCTTCAGAGGACAAGACTACAAGAAGTTCCTATAAAAACATGATAACGGGTTGGACATCTTAGCTGATTTCCCCGAAGATTCGACAATAGTTCCTGAAGATATCGCAAAGTTGCAGGTAAGTTCCTTTAGAAATCCATTCCGAGAAATTGCTTGGTTGTTTACAAGAATAATGGGAAAGGCATCCACGACAAGCGTTTACAGTCAAGGAAAAATTTATTTTCCATTGGGGGAAGCTAATTTCCATTGAAATCTGTTCTTATTTGTCATGATTCAAAGAATCAAATAAATTTTATATGTCATCCTACTTGATTTTCGCAATAGTTCATTGTTGTCTGTTTCCAAAACTATCTCTTTCCAAGAAAATAAAATGTGTATTCGACCCAGTAACATTGTGGTACCGGGCCCTATGGAGGCACAAGGCCTCCCATTGTTTTTATGAAGTTTTTAATGACTTTGTCTCAGTTTTCAAATATTTATTGTTAGGAAAGGATGCTTCGTGGATGTCTGGCCAGGAAACCAAGTTTTTGAATAGGAAGGGCAGACTTGAACAAAAGGAAAATCACAATGTACTAATGGTCTTTGGCTCCAAGGAAAATCTTACTTTCCTTCCATGCCACATCACATACAAGATGTTTGTTGCATAAATAGCAAGACAATACAACCACTAGTTTCATTTTTTCCATGACAAGAAAAAAAAACAGTTCATTCCTCTTCCCTAGAAAGTCAGGGACTTTGTGTGTTTAAACGTCAACAAGATTGACGAATTCGCATGCCATTTCAAGAACTTGAACCTAACATATTCTGAAAGGATAAAAGGGTTTGACCCTAATGGGATTTTTCGATATCATTTACTAGCAGTTGGCTTTAGTAGTTATTTTATCCATAGATGCCTGACCGAAGACAGGAACAATGATGAGAACAATCATGCTTCTAGCGATTGTGACGTAGAGACATTGCAAAGTGTGACTGAATTGTATAGACAACAGGGAAACGTATCCGGTGAGAAGAGTGCCCAGTCCCCCGCCATCACTCCCAAGAGCATGACATCATGGAGCATCGCTTCAACAACCCACCCCAGTAAGAAAGAAACCCAGAAATATTCAAACGGAGGAGGATATAAGAACCCTCCTTGCATAAAAATTGATAGTTCTCACAAAGTTCCACTGATGAAGAAGAGAAAAAATGTTGTAGGCTAGGCGGATGAACCTGAAATTGAAAGTGAACAAATGCAAATTGAAAGTGGAACTGAGCACATGCACAAATTTGGTCCGTCCGCAATGGAAATAGCTGAGACTGACATTTTTTACAAAGATGAATCCTTCGTATTCTAGAGCGTTGTTTTTGATAGCCAATCTAAAATTATGGTCATTGAAAAGAGAGATGTAACAAATAGGAAAGGAAAATATAGCACAGAGATTAACTTTAGGAAAATGCGGTCATCCCAAATCTCCTTATTTCATCCATAAATGGTGATGCTCTTGATGATTCCATTGGAGGAATTGAAGCAAAGAATGCCATACTGAAAGACCGCATCAAGGAATTTGAGGAGGATTTCATTTCTACCACAGAGTTTGCCAATCCTTTAGAAAAAAATGTTCCTGCTACCATTGCAGCCAAGATAAAAGTATCCTCCACCCTCCTTGCATCGTCTAGAGCCCTTGTAGATAATAACATCAAGAAAATAATGCAGCTAGTTACTGAAGCCTGGGAAACATCACAAAATATAGCTTCCTTTTGAGAGAGGGAAAATGATTTACACGAACAATTGCAGACGAATTTAAAAAATTATCAACGTTTCTGTGAGTAGGTGTAGACCCCTTTTTCCAACCATGCCATCTATTAGTCCCTAAAGTTGCACTTGACTGCTAAGGGAAAGCTAGGTCATCATCAGATTATTGCAATAGTTTTTATGGATAAATGTATATTGGTTTTTTTGGAAAGGTTGAAGGTTTTAGCAGTAAATGAAGAAAGATAATACCAATTCCTGATTGTAAATAAGTTATGATCACACTTACTTAGTCAATGGTATTCAATTAATAAAGAAGATAAAACCATAAGAAGAAATAAATATGGAAGTGTCCAATCTGTTCACCCACACAGGAAGATTCTTGATCCTAAATATCATTCAGAAACAGTAAATAAGGTACTCAAAAAAACAAGTCTTGGAATGGGAAAGAAATCAGTGAAATCTTCACTACCTTATCAACATAACAAGATATATCAATGAATTGTAAAGATAGCGTGTTTTTTAAAGTAAGAAAATCAAGAACGAGAATAGAGGAGAAAGTTTGTTCATCAAAAGGGTTGTAGCATTGAGTGTAAAATGAAAAATTTCCTTCTTTACAACCATGAAAAAAAGTCTCAGTCCTGCATCCTAATCTCTCTTGAATCCTCTCGGGCCTCCCGTCATATTCTATCCAAAATTTTGTCTTTAAATAGTAATATATAATCAAGAAATTATTCCTATCTGTTAGGACATAATCATAACAATGAACTAAAAATAAAAACAATCTATGATATTATGCAAGAAATCTGGGACAACTTAAGTCAAATTCCTTTCCATCTGTATCCTTAAAATCTGGAGATGTGGAACTAATTGATTTACTGCTGAAAATCTGTAAATGATATCTCTGATTTCCATCTTCCCTGCCACCTGTGTATCTGAAAATTTCTTACATCTTGAAAGAATTCCTCAAAATCTATAGAATAATCTTTGACTGCTAATTGGTTTCCACCAACTGCTCTATCTCCCGTACCTTTATCCTTGGAAGTGTTGGATCTTTTTCCCTGTATTTGGAACCAATTTGATTACTATAAGATATGATAAAATATTGAATTTATGCCATCAAATATAGATATGCTAATTGAATGCCTAAAGTCCTGGATGTTTCAAACTTTCTTCTTTCGAAACTGGAGAGAATATGTTCAAATCTTATAAATTATCCTTTCATCAACTGGCCCTTGCCATTTACTGAAATTGAGCATATTTATTTGAAGTTAAAACAACCTCCACATCTTCCTTGTCAATACTTATGACACTCATCCCCTGAGATGGAAACTAAGTGCTGACATCCCTCTTCTTTCTCAAGTTATTAATAACTTCAATACCTAAATGTTCACTATGTTTTCCAATTATGACATTTAGTGTTCAATTTTACACATTCAGGTAAAATCCATGAGCGCCTAAAATATTACCACTTTGGCATTCCTCCTGTCACTATGTTGATCATTTGGACATATTGTGATGCTTTGTACTTGGGCTTGGAATGCTAAATGCATTGTTTTTCTATCTTGCATTAGTTGCCTTAAATCTGGGAGTATTCAACCAATAATTGCAGTAACAAGGGTTTGATCAAAATGAACGTCTATACACCAAATTCATGATGAGCATATCGTGTAATTATTGTATTCTAGGAGACAACACTTTGTATGGGCATTTTATCAAAGACTCACCTTGCATCCTCAATTCTCCCATGATAAAAGAAATCTCTATGAAGATATGGAAACACATCCAGTTTTAATCTCGAGTGCAGGAACCGGATTGCCCAAATATGGGATTTCTACGATGGCGCAGAAAAATATATCTCGACTTCTTGCATTCATCAAAGTTTTTACCCTAATAGATACAAATATTTGACAATTGTGATGTTTGATACTTGATCGCAGGTTAACATTGGCACTTGGAAAGTCAAACTGTGTACAATTGTAAGCATACCTCCTTTAAATTTCCACCAGGCTCTCTTCATGGCACGAGCTAACTGATGGGCACATGTGTGATCATCCTCTGGACCTGGTTGTATATTACTCTGGCACCCGTGATCTCTTCCTCCAGATAACCTGGAATTTGGGCGCTCTAGGATGACTCTTGACTTGTGCGCTTGACATATGTGTTGATTGCAGGTGCGCTGACTCATTGTGTGTTGCATGGTGAATGTTGACATGTGTGTTATAAGACTGCAGGTGCGTGGCTTTGAGGACTGAAGATTGTCCTTTGGGCGCAACGATTTTTTTGTTGAAATTTTTAAATAAAACCAACCTTATGTTAAGGCCAATGAAACCCAAATACCAATTGGGAAAATCCTTTAAAAATTAAGCCTTTTAAAGGCCATTTTTTCTCAATCAAGGCATCATGGAACTATGTTAAGGACTTCCATCCTTCCGAGGGTTTATTTCAATGTAACTCAGTACTCCTTTATTTGTTTTGGCCATTGTATCTTGAGACATGTCTGTTTAAGGAACCATGAATATGAGCAAATGAAATCTCAATGATTGTCCTAATACTAATATGTGTTTTGTAGCTGTGTAGGTCACATGGTACTGGAGCATTGGAGCGGGAGCTTGCCTTCGGGCTAAATTTGTTTTAAAATATAAAAACAAATCTCTTCTCATATATATGTGCCACCAACCTTTGCTCGCTATGTGAAACTATGAACTTTGACATATAACTTAACTTGGAAAACAGGTTGTGGATTTTCCTCCATGTTTCATTGTTGACTAATAATTCTAGGATTTTTAGGAAGTGAGATGACATTTTATGATGGCGCTACAAGAACATCACTATTCCAGTAGCGTGTCTATTGTAACCAAAAGTCTAAAATTTAAAACTGTAAACTGAGTACTAACACCATCAACACCTCGGATCTGAAAAGTAGAGAAGAGAATCTCCCCTCCCCAAAGTGGACCAAAAAATTAAAAGCATGTTGGCTAAAGAAAGTTAAGAACCTGGAGCTCATTGTCGAATCATGTAAACAAGACATATTAGAAAAGGAAGAATTATTCACAAACCTGATCCAAATAGACTTAGCCGAAAGTACCAACAAGGTTCAAGACCCGAACTTAATTCTCAAATCCTTGTCAATGACCAAAGAATCCTTCTATGAACAACTTGATATTTTAAAGGGGTTGTCTTTCAAAAAAATTTACGACATCCTTGAATATTGTGTAGATGAGCTCGAGAGCTGGGTACTGGACTATTCGACACACAATGAAGAAATTGAACAAAGTCTTCATAGTATTTCAATGGATCTAAGGAAATTATAAAATGACCTTTTCGACATAGAAATCTAGGATGAAATCAACATGGCCCCCATGAGAAGCTACATTGAAGAATGGTTCCAATGGAGAATGGACAACCTCATCGAGGCAGGGCAACAACCGGTTGACACGATTCTAGTGATCGTTGACGACAGCAACAAAAATGCATGAGCTTCATAGTAAGTTTATACTGATGTCATCTTGTTTTCTTTATGAATCCAATTATTATACCTCTTTAAATAGAAAACTCTAACCAAACACTCATAACTTCCAATTTCTTCTTTTCAAGTCTTCCTCTCTACCATCGCACACTTCTTCTTTCTACATTCCTAATTCTTGTACTTATTTATTTTTATGGTCCGTGGGATCCCAAATCCCAATCTATATGAAAAACTCATTTAAATTTCCAGAAATATGGAACAGATTCCAGAAATATGTAACAGACATTATTAATTTTTGATAAATTTCAAAGAAAACTAATTTGGGAAGGCTAATTTTTTTGTGTCCACGAACCTTTTTTGCAAGACATTATTAGTATTCTATTGGATTTGAATGTTTAATGTGTATGCTTTAGAAACATGGAACTTTGATAAATTTCAAAGAAAATGGAACCTTTGTTGCAAGACATTATTAATATTCTATTGTGTTTGAATGTTTGTAACAAAAACAGAAATATGGAACAAATTCCAGGTATATTTTTTTGATAAATTTCAAATAAAATTAGTTCGGGAATGCTAAATCTTTTGCCAACATTATAGAACTTTTTTAAATCTTAAATCTTTCCTGTACTTTCAAAAAAATTGTATATGATACACACATACTTCGAAGTTATTTTTAGTGTTGTTATCTACAACATTTCCATGCCTACTCATCTTCAAATACTTTGAAAGATCTTGGAACCATTTCATTTAATTTTACTTTAATGTATTTTACTTTTATGCCTATTCTATTGTATTTGAATTTTTAATGTGTATGCTTTGGAAATATGGAACAGATTCCAGATTTTTGATAGATTTCAAATAAAACAGGAACCTTTGTTGCTTCAGAAATATGGAAAAGATCCAACCTTTGTTTAATATCCTATTGTATTTGAATTTTCTCATCTTAAAATACTTTGAAAGATCTTGGAACCATTTCATTTAATTTTACTTTTATGCCTATTCTATTGTATTTGAATCAAGAACCTTTTTTGCTTCATAAATATGGAACAAATCCAACCTTTGTTTAATATCATATTGTATTTGAATATAATATCCTATTGTATGGATACCAATTCATCCTCTGCATGGATACCACATATACTTCAACTTGATTCCCACGTGTCTGTACTCAGTCCCGTCGTGGAAGTGCATTTATTCTCATTCCAACCTGACAGGGACTACGTTGTCGTACAACACTTGTTTCAATTGGGGTTAGCTTAGCAAAGATCACTAATTTTGATCATTCTATACTAGTGGGATTTGATCGAAATGCACTAATCTACGCAAACAATGTATTAAATGACATCTATATTAAATAGCATGTAACTACCTGTAAATACAAAATCTTTAATTAAATTAAATCAAATTAAATGAGCTTTAATTAAATTAAATCAAGTGAAACGAGCTTGGAAAAGATACAAGATAATATTCACCTTTACCCTTTATTGAACTTGCAAAATGAAACACAATGTTGAAACCAAACTCTTCACTACATGTATTTATTTCATGTTTTCATAGAATGACAAAAGAAAAAATTGTTCATTTACCAACAAAATTAATTATGAATAGTTATGCTCAATTATTTTTCACAAGGAATCAATGTTGAAACCAAGTTATTCACTTTGTGTCTTTTTCCCATGAAATTTTTTCTCAAATTTATGATAGATATAAATTCATTTACAATAAAAAACGCAGCCGCAAGCTGAGCAAGTTTGCACAGTGCAATAGCCGGGATAGGACTGCTATTTTCAATCATATACCGAGCTTACAATAGAACTGGTATTATCAATCATATACAGTTCTTACAAGGGGAGAATGTCCGGCCACTAATAAAAATGAAACCGCCTGGAAGGTGAAGCAAAGGATGGTCGATCACAGTCTAACCCTGGTCCACTCCTTTCACGACTAGCGCTTATGCTATGACCTGAGTTCCTTCCCGGGAGATCAAAATCCAATCAAAAATAAATTACAAACATGGATTACAGAGCTGCCTTCCAGCAAACCGGGGAGAGCATTATAATTCAAATATGTTGATAGAGGATATAGGGCTCTCCTGTCCTCTATCACAGTGAAAGATTGAGAGTCTTCCAACCACTTCGCTGAGAGCCCGCTTGGAGAGAGCATCCGCCTCGGTATTATGTGATCTGGGGATATGACGAAAGTTGATATCGGAGAAGAGTTTGGACAACTGCTGCGTTTTTTGCTTCCATCCTTCAATGTGAATGGATTGAAGGTTGCAAATTCGATTGATCCAGTCTATGATTACTCTCGAGTCTCCGAGAACAAGGAGGTGGTTTAAAGACCAAAGAGAAGCAAGGGTGAGAGAAGCCCATAAGCCCATGAGCTCGTCTTTAGTGTTTGTACCCTCACCACAGTTAATGAACCACTTTGTGATCCTCGACAGATGGGACTTGAAGGTGCCTCCAGCCCCACAGCATAATCCGGAAGATCGAGCCGCACCGTCAAAACACACCAGGGCATGGCCTTCAGGCAAAATAAAATCCACAGCTTTGTAAGGGAGAGCCTTGACAGTAGACGGTTGCCAATGGAAGGTAGCCAAATTTATATGAAAAACCGCAAAGGAGGAAGGTGGAGCATCCTCAAATATGGCCTTGTTGTGTTTTATCCAGATTTTCCAGCAAACCAAGGCAGCCAGTGAAAGCGGCGCATCTTTTTCCGAGTACCAGGAAGAGAAGCAATCTGCAATGGTGGCGTCAGTCTAGGTGAAGGTAAGGGAGAAGTATTGTAATAATTTGTTCCAGACGTCTTTTGTAAAACTACAATGTATCAATAAGTGGTGAATGTCCTCAGATGCACGGCAGCAAAGATAGCAAAATCCTGGACCCTGCCAGCCTTTCTTACGTAGCACCTCCCAGGTGAGAGCTTTCTCATTTGCACAAAGCCAGATAAAGAGTATGTGTTTAAGGGGGATCGGCCATTTCCACATCTGGAAGAGCCACGGAGGTAAAGCAGCGACATCCTGTGCTGGAAGAAGGGCCGCATAAATGTTTTTAACTGTGACTCTGCCAGTGGAATCACCCCCAGCCCAGATGAGGGCGTCCCACACTTCGGTGAGGGAGATACCATCTTGTTTTAAGGCAGCCAAGAAAGAATCCCATTCCCGGGCCAACGATCCGAAAAGTGGAAAGTCCCTACTGTGTAGCCAACGATTCGGGAGAGGAGAAACACGAGCCTCCACCTTCATCTGTGCTAGGGAAAAAAAATTAAAGGATCCTAGATGTGATCTAAGCGGCAGTGATAGGATCAAGCGATCATCCAAGCCAAGTAATTTATCTCTGCCCAATTTGATTTCAGAACCCGATCCAGGCCACCAATGGAGCCAGTGAAGGATCACCGGAGAGGAAGAAACCAGACCCCTCCAGAATGGTGAAGCTCTCTTCTGTAGGAGCTGAGTCTTTTGCAGCCAAAGATGAAGTGGATGGGAGCCTATATACTTATCCATAATGACCCAATGCCAAATACTGTCAAGGGTGACGGCTCTCCAGAAGGAACTAGCTAGAAGGGTCGTGTTGAAGATAGCAAGGTTCTTTAATCCCCAACCCCCAGACCTTTTTGGTCTAGAGAGAGTCTGCCAGCTGCAGAGATGAAATTGGTGCTTCCCTGCAAGGTCATTCCATAGGAAATTGAAGGAGAGTCTGCGAAGTAGAGTAATGATCTTGTGGGGAATCCGTTCCAGGGTCATCCAATAAACCGCCAGACTTTCTAACACCAACTTTACCAGTATAAGTCATCCACCCAGGGAAATCCATTTATTACACCAGAAACCTATTCTCCTTTCGAAGATGGCCACTAACCAGCTCCAGTCAAAAGAGGAGGAGGCTCCCGGTTTCAGCTTGTAGCCAAGCTACCTGAAACCCAAGTTCAAGTCAATAAAGGTGTAGGGTATGGAAACTTTGAGGCAAGAGAGCTCGGCCTCGGAGAGACCCCAAAAGTGTAATGTGGACTTAGCAGGATTAATGGACAGCCCCGAAACGGAAAAGAAGTGTTGTAAAATGTCCAAAATCGCAAGCCAGTACTCCGCTAAATCCGCTTTTGACAATAGAAGAATATCATCAACGAACATGAGGTGAAAGATCTTGATGAGATTTGAAACCTTTATACCAGAGATGCGGTTCTCGGAGAAGCTTTTGGTGAGGAGGATACTAAGGCCTTCCATAATTAAAATAAAGAGATAAGGTGAAAATGGGAAGCCCTGACGGAGTCCCCTTTCGCAATTAAAAAATCTAGTCGCCTCACCATTTATCAGCACTGCAAAGTTTTCACTAGAGACACAGGACATTATCCAGTCAGTGAAGTTGACACCGAAACCCACTGAGTGTAGGATTAGTCTCAGAAAATCCCAATCAATGTTGTTAAAAGCCTTTTTTAGGTCTAGCTTCATGATCGACGCCTTTTGATTCTTCTGTTTGATGTTGTGGATGCTCTCATGGGCTACACCGATGGCATCTTGAATTCTTCTACCCTTTAAAAACCCGAGTTGTTCAGCAGAAAGACTCCGTTCCAGAAACGGCTTAATCCTGTTGGATATAACCTTGGAAATTACCTTGTAGATGAGGTTGCATAAGGAGATTGGTCTAAATTCATTGAAGGAGATCGAATTGTTTTCCTTTGGAATTAGAACCAGGAAGGTGGAGTTAAGGCTTATAGAGATTTTTCCTTTGATACGAGAGTCCTCCACCATTTGAAGGAGATCCGAACCAACAAGATCGAAAAAGAACGTGAAGAATTATGTCGTCCAGCCATCGGGCTCTGGACTCCTCTCCTTTTTGAAATGTAATAAAATTTTCTTTATCTCCGGCAATGAGACAGGTCTGTAAAGTTCGGTGGCTTCATCATCTATAACCAAATTTTTAAAAAGCCTGGAAGTCATGCATTGTTCAGAAAGATTATGGCTCCTTTTGTCTTTTAGCAGGTGTTCAAAGTGTGAGGCCGCCTCAGCTTTGATTGTCTCCTGTCCACGGAGAGTTCCATCACACTCACTCTCAATAGACCAAATACATCTTTTTTTTCTATTGTGACTGGCCACTCTGTGAAAATAATTAGAATTAGAGTCTCCCCATTTGAGCCATGTCTCACAGCTGCGAAGCCTCCAACATTTTTCTTCTTCCCGCAAAAGGTCCTCTCTACTGCTCTCCAGCGCCTTTAGAGTAGCGGAATCCTCCAATGACAGGGCGGTTCTGGATGATTTTAATATGAAAATTTTGATCTCTGATTCCATCTTTAGCATATTGGTCTCCTCCGATGCCGTCTTTTCTTTACTCCAAGATTTTGTGTGCTCCTTTAGTCTTTTCAATTTCCAAATGATTCTCAACTGGGGGTTTTCTTCTGCCTGGAAACATGGATCTGTCCAGACGAAATGTACTAGAGCAGAGTAATCCGTGGAGGAGAGCCAGTGATGGCTAAATTTAAAGGGAAAAGGTTTGAACCGGAGTGGGAGATTTAGATTGAGGAGGATGGGAGCGTGGTCGGAGAAGAAGGGAAGCTCAACCCACGAAGTTGGGAAACCTTTGGAAGTTAAGAAATCCTCGGAGATTATGAAGCGGTCAAGTCGTTTGGCTATGGCCTCAGATCTGCTTCTTCCATTTCGCCAGGTAGGAACAAGTCTGGCCGGCACTATATCGATTAGATTCTTGGTCATAAAGAGGTCTCTGAAAGGGTTCTCACCTGAGCCAGACGATGGAGCACCTCCCCATTGTTCATCTGTAGATAGAGTGATGTTGAGATCGCTGCCCAGGATGAGATTAGGAATGGAGAGGATTTCGTTGTCTGCAAGGTGAGTCTAGAAAGTGGGTCTGTCTTGACAAGGGCCGTAGATATTTAAAAGAGCCAGCTCTTGGTTAGTAGCAAAACATCTGCCTAGCAACAGTATGCCTCCACAGGTCATGAAGGGATTTAAATCGAAGAGAATAGGATCCCAGGCCACCAGCAGCCCCCCGGAGGTACCAATAGAATTTGCAGCCGCTGAGACCCACAGAGGGCGAAAAAGGTGCAAGAAATATCTAGAAGAATGATCGGCCGCAAGAGTTTCTTGAAGAAAAATGACATCCGGTTTGGAGTTCTCTAGAAGTCTTCTGAAGGAGGCAGCCTTGAGGGTGCCTCCAATCCCTCATATGTTTAAAGAGAGAACTAACATTACTTGGATCGAGCAATGGCCTTCATA